>CAUYON010112902.1:0-10389 GCA_963573935.1 Arctocebus calabarensis
ACAAGAAAAGAAAATTATAGACCAATATCACTAATGAATATTGATGCAAAAATATTCAATAAAATCCTAGCAAATAGAATCCAGCAACACATCAAACAAATTATACACCATGACCAAGTGGGCTTTATCCCAGGATCTCAAGGCTGGTTCAATATACGTAAATCTATAAATGTAATCCAACACATAAACAAATTAAAAAATAAAGACCATGATTCTCTCAATTGATGCAGAAAAAGCTTTTGACAATATCCAGCATCCTTCATGATCAGAACACTAAAGAAAATTGGTATCGAAGGGACATTTCTTAAATTGATAGAGGCCATCTACAGCAAACCCACAGCCAATATTGTATTGAATGGAGTTAAATTGAAACCATTCCCACTTAGATCAGGAACCACAGGAACCAGGCAAGGTTGCCCATTGTCTCCATTGATTTTCCTATTTCTAGAGGAAAATGGGGGATTGTTGTCTGTTGTCTCAGTCAGTTTCGGCAGCCATAACAAAATACCAGGGACTGGATGCCTTAAACAACAGAATCTACTCTGCCATAGTTCTAGATGCTAGAAGTGCAAGGTGAAGGTGCCAGCATTCCAAGTTTTTGGTGAGGGTATTTTTTCTTTTATTTTTGGCTTCCAGACATCCACATTTTCAGTGTCCTCAGAGGAGGTGAGGTGGGAGAGAGACAGAGTCAGAGAGAAAGAGAGAGAGAGAGAGAGAGGTTACTCAGCTAAGAACAATGTCCCATGTCCCAGTTACAATAGTGGGTGGACTGATAGAGACTCTGCCACAGCAACTTGCAGGGTTTCACGGCATCACAGCTCTCTGCTGTGGATGTGGGCACCATGTTTCATTAAGTCATCAAATTAATGGATGACTTAATTTGGACCTCTACCAATGTTGCCTTTAAACTCTGCATATATCTCTGCAATTCTGCCTTTGAACTCTGCATATATCTCTGTGACCTTTACCATATCTGTAAGAATTAATTCTTAATGTCTTTTCCTTAATTTCACTCTCCCTTAATCACAGTCTTACACAGATGCAGCTCATTGTCAGGGCCTAGGTCACGTGTCTGAGTCTAGCTGAAAAGATGCTGAGAAAGCATTTCTGACATTGAAAGGTGGGGTGTTCCGAACACTCCAAGTGATAAGAAATCTTGTAGAAATGTTCACAGCACATCCCATAACACATTAGTACAACAACCACACCTCACTGTTTTATTCCTCATAATAACGGCCACCTTGGTTGACCCAACTCTCTGTTCCAATAAATAACTTGTCAGCAGGCAATCTCTTTCTCTGGGATACAGCTGGGTTATAAGTACTTTCCATTCATAATTCCTTATTTTATTAGATACTGACAAGCTTTTCCTGAGTAAGTCTGTACTGGTTCTGAGTGTGGATACAGTGTTTTTCAAAACATTTGCCAAATATTTGTATTATCTTCTGTGAAGTGTTTCCTAATTGCTGTGTTGATGTTTCACTTCTGATTATCAGTGAGTTTGACCATCTCTTTATAAACATTTTAGGTGTTGGGGTTTCTACTTATTTTATGTTTTCATTTATATTTGTTTCCATTTTCTATTGGATTTCTTGTCTTTTATTTATTTATAGAAGTTCATTATATAGTGTTTTAGATGTCAATCCTTTGTCTTTCTAAGAATTTGCAGGTATTTTATCACAGTGTATCATATTTATAGCTTTGATTTTGTTCAAGAAAAATCTTTAATTTTGATGTGATTTTTTTTTACCTTATCCTTTGCCTTTTTGAGGTTTTATTTAAGATTACACAGCAAGTCTCCTACATTTTTGCCTTTGGACATTTATCTTTGTTCTTCTTTAGAGTTTTCTCTTTTACATAGTTTATTTAACCCACCAGTTGTTCCCTTACGTATGGAGTGAGACAGGGATTCCGCTTTCTTTTAGTTCTCTCATAAGCCGCCTTTCTCTAGTTTCTGTGTTACTCTTTACTTTCTATACTTACCTAGATCTAGTTTTTGCTTTCGTACGCACAATTTCTTCTAGTATGTGAACCTGCCTTGCTATTATTTAAAAAATTGTTCCTTGATCTCTTACTAGGGGTGTTCTTCAGAATTGACATCCTTCCTGATGGATCTTTATTTTTTAAAATAAATTTTAATAAAATTTTAATCATTATTTAATGTTGATAATTTGTTTTCTTAGAAATTTATTGTGCATTTTACTTAGAATTATATTTGGATGGCATTATCATTCTATTTATGAACATAATATTTCCTTCTTTTTGAGTTAAAAAAATTTCTTTTTAAAGGTCATACATAACTTTTGCTGGTATAAAGGTTAATAAGATTCTTAATGGTTTTATCTTTATTATGAGTCGTATCTGAATTTCTATTTGATTATTTATTAATATGGAGAATGTTGTTGCATTTTATCAAGTTGAGTTTTATCTGGCAAATGTTGCTTTTATAGAGTTTTTTACTTAGGTGATCAGATCCTCTGAAAACTGTGACAATTTTTATCTTTACACTTAAAAAATGAAAAAATTGATTTTTGAAATATTTATCTTAGTCTAACTTAAAGGGGAAATTAAAGTTTTTCCATTTGATGTGATGTTTGCTATAAATTTTGATGTCACTTTTTTCAAGTTAAATAAGTTCCTTTCTATTCCTAGTGTATCACAAATATGTTTTAAAAGAGTTTACAAATTAAAAAAAAAAGAGTTTGCTGTTATTCTTAATTTAATGGGATAATCATGTGATTTTTAAAAAATAATTTAAGTCATTCATATGAGAAATTATATTTGTATTTTTATTAATATCAAACCATTTTTGAACTGCTAGTATAGGGCATACTTAATTATGATATACACTTTTAATGTGCATGTTTGAATAAAATTTAGCTAATATTTAGAGTTTTTTCTTCTATATATATAAAAATGAACACTTGTTTGCTTTTATTGTCTTTAGTAGTTCTGAAATAAAGCTTATATTAACTTTTTCAAAGTTTCCCATCTATTAAAATCAGAAACAAGTAGAATAATACAAAGATTATTGATAGTATGTAAGAATTGTCTTTTAAGGCCACCTGAGCCAAGAGACTTGAGTATCATTGATTTGCATTTTAATTTTCTTGGAGGAAGGTTGTGTCACTGCTTGCTTATATAATAAGAAAATTTACTATTTTGTCTTCCCATCTATACCTCCCACATTGTGGCATTCTAGAATTTACTTTTATTTTCTAAATATTGCTTCTAAGAAGACTTTTCACATAGTAACATCTTTTCCAGGACTTTTTTAAAAGCTTACAAGAGGCCTTGTATGGTTGAGAACATCTTTATTTAATCTTTGATTTTAAAGAAAATATTAGCAATACATACAATATTAGGTCCAAAGTTTTATTTCTTTAGTTTTTGAAACCATTACTTGATTGCTTTTTTTGAATTCAATATTTCTGTGAGAAGCTTGAGCTCATTCTGATTCATGTTATTTTAAGTCATTTGCTCTTTCAGAAAGCTTTTATAATTTTTTCACTCTTTGAAATTATTAAATTTTATTACATTATATCAGAGGGTTTCTTTATCTTTTCTGTCTACTTTAGGTGATATCCTATAATTCCTTTTATCTGTGATCTTCTATTTTCCTTTAATTATGGGAAATTATCAATCATTATTTCTTCAAATATTTCCACTTCTCTCTATATTTCTTTCTTTAAAGTACTCTTGCTGTAAGTATAGCTGTACTGATAATAATTCTTCTCTGTCTCTCAAGTAAAAAATTTAAATTTTATTTTTCACATTGTCTTGTTCTCTGATGCCTTCTCAGGATGTTTTCTGATCTGTTCAGTCTTTGGATGTAACTTTTCTGCTTTTCGATGTACTTACTAAGTTCTTTTTTATATTGTATTTCTGTTATACTTTTCAACCTCAGTATTTCCTATTGGTTGCTCTTTATAATTGCTTTTTATTTTTATGTAATTAATAAAAGTTCTGTTATCTTTTGTCTGGTTGAAAATGGCATCCCCTTTTATTTTGCATTATTAATTCTGCTTCCTCTGATAGTTTAGTTAGTTGTCTTTTAAAATAATGATTAGGCTTCTCAGTGATTTTTACTTTTCCAGCCAGGTTTATAGTAGTAACTTGGACAGCCTATAATTACTTTCCTTTGCAGATAGGAACGGAGGATCCTAAAGGTTGGATACGTACAAGATCTCCTACTTGCGAGTGTAAGAATATGGAGGTGGGTGGGACGTGCCTTCGAGGAGGCTCCAACCTATGGCCCATGGGCTGCATGCAGATTATTTGAGGACTGTTTTGCTCACTTCTAGTGTCAGATATTGCAAAAAGCATGCATGGGTCGTTTTTTGTTTTTTGCTTATCAGTGTTCCTTAGTGTTTGCCTATTTAATCTTTAGCCCAAGGCAATTTTTATTTTTCCGATTTGCAGCAGAGAAGGAAAAGGATTGGACACCAAGGCAGACAAAGAGTCTGCCATTAGTGTAGAGTTTGACCAGTCTCCTCTCGCCATACCACACAACACTAGGCCTCAGGGAGTTTCCTTGAATCTTGCTATGGACACTGCTGTTTACTAGAATTACCTAGAACTCAGGATGTAGAAGTGGGTAGGGGCTGAGGCTGTTGGTGGCAATAGAGTGTCAGTGTGCAGATGTTGCACCCACCTCTGTGCCTGCAGGTAGAGCCCCGCTGGTTCTGCCACACCCCAGCCTGTTGCCTGCTTCTCTTGGGAAATAGGTAGTTAGCAACCCACGCAAATACTTTATTTATTTATTTATTTTTTTTGAGACAGAGTCTCACTTTGTTGCCCTCGGTAGAGTGCCATGGTGTAACAGCTCACAGCAAACTCCAGCTCTTGGGCTTAGGCGATTCTCTTGCTTCAGTCTCCAGAGCAGCTGGGACTACAGGCACCTGCCACAACACCCAGCTATTTTTGTGTTGCAATTTGGCCAGGGCTGGGTTTGAACCATCCACCCTCAGTATATGGGGCCGGAGCCCTACTCACTGAACCACAGGTGCTGTCCCTGCACACAAGTTCTTAAAGAGAAAAAAAGGCCTCAGCTAAAAAATTCCCCTTCACATCCAGACTGTCATCCAAACTCTGTTTTGCTCTTGTACATGAAAATTTTCTGTCTTAAAATTTTCTTGCTACTTAAAAATATTATATTCTTAGAAGTATACATGTCTCACTTGATTCTGTACCTCTTTGGGTTTGGGTTCAGGGTGGGATGCCAGCTGCCTATGTGTGTTCACTGTCTTATCATTTTCTTCATTTAATTTTGGGTGATGTTGGTAGCGGTTACTGACTGTCTGTTAGGACCTGCTTGTCTGTCTCTCAGCTTGTTTTCTCTGGTTATATCTGAGCAACATGAAGATCGTTTATAACTTCTTCCTATGTGATAGATTCATATTCCTGTGTTGTTGGTTATGTGCATCCCAAACTCCCCCAAAGAAAGTCCTTGCTCAGAGTTTAGATTGATTTTGCATTTCATGACAGTGATTTCAGGGTTCATGGACTGAATCATAATTCCAGCTGTTTCAAAGTCACAAATCAGTATTACTAAGGTGTATATGAAGAATTGAAACACTTTCATTGCAAATCTAAGTGATAATATGGGCTTCAGGATTGCCCTGGAATATGTATGAGAATCAACCATTTAGGAACAAATATTCTGGCTGGTAACAGACAGCCAGCCAAATGCAGCCCCTGATAAAGATAAATAACCTGTACTCAGGGAAATTTTTTGCATCATTAAACATGGTGAGCATATTAGCTAGCAGGGGGTGGAGCTGAGTCCCCAAAGAGATAAATCTAAATTATGTGCGCTGCAGTGATCATAACAGCAATGCACCATCTTGGCTAACTAGCTGACATCAATGGGGAAGGGAATTTCAGATTTAAATGAACTAAACTAAAAAGCATTTCAGCGCACATACAGATTAATTGGAGCATATTCATGAACTTTTCAGCCCTATTATGCCTCTCTCTCTTTTTTTTGACTAGTGCCAAGTACAAAGAGCTTGGAATTTTCCTGTCAAATCTTGCATCTTTGTTTCTTCTTTTCACTTTCTTATGCAGCTTGATTAATTACTCCCCAATTTGCTCTCCATTAATCTTCCTCCTACACAGTTGTATCAGGACTTGCCAAAATCTCTTTTCTTTATGTGCAACTAAGATGGATAATGCAAGTTCAGTTACACTTCCCTTTGATGAAGAAGGAATACCAATGAAGTAGGGATTTGTTAATACTGTACTTTTGAAACACAGAAAATTCCAAAATTAAAGTTAAGAAGTGCTCTTAATTCTTTTGGGGAAAAAAAAAATCTTGTTGATAATATGACCAAATTGAAAATTCTGAGAAAACCTTATGATGACCAAATTTGATTTTGTTATTCTGTGATATTTGTGTTGGACAATCTTTCTGTGGGAGATACCTATATTCAAACGGTCATGATATCTAATTTTCTTTCATTCAGTTTCCTGTGTACTGCTAGAAAGTTGTAGCCCTGTATTGGTGAGTAGAGAAGGAACACACTATTGGTTTGTAAGAATAAATGATGCAATATTTAAAATGTGTTTTTTTGTATTTTAAATAAAGATACTTAAGTAAACTCCTGTTAGACTGTAAGATGTATGTGACCAGGTCACTGTTGTTCGTAGTGAATGTTTCAGTGTTCAACACCATCATGGACTAGACAGGTGCTCAGCAAATATTTGTTGAATAGATAAGTAAGAGATTTTTTGTCTATAAGGAATACTTTATGTAAATCGTAGATAGCAAGTGGCATAGCAGTTAAAGCTGACTTATAATTTTTATCAGAGAGAAAACCACTCACAGCAGACATTTCTGATTGCTGTTTCACATGTTTATGACTATGCCACGCATGTTTGTTATTATTGTTTATTTATTAAAAGCAAATTACCAGAATAGCCAATCATAGAATGATCTCTAAAGACAATCTGAGTTTAAATTGTGTTTCAATTACTTACTGTAGAATGATTTCAGTGGACCTTTGAGCACCTTGAGTTTCATTTGACTCTTCAGATGGGCTGCAGGACACACCCTCCCTGGCCTTGTGAAGGTGGAGGAAGCACCACGCGTCATGGCACCACGGACACATGGAGGTTCATGGTGCAGACTCCCATAGTTTCACCTTCCTCGTCTTGTCTGCTCCCCAAGTGCACGACATTTCTACATCATAACCTATTATTTAGAAACTAATCATTCCCCTGGGTAGTTAGCATTTATTTATCTAATTGTTCTTCATTTTAAAAGATGCCAGAAATGTGATTCTTTACAAGAACACTAAGGCATGAATCAAGAGCCTGCCACACTGAATATAAATAAGATTTAAAGCATAACCTTTCTATCTAAAATCTTTTGCTTCTAGAAGTGACTAGAAGCTTACTAGATTCTTATTTTGTCCTCATTACTGAATGGATAGCTTCTTTCCAATTTACCTGAAATCTGTTATAGTCAATTCATGATCCCACTGCCTTGGTCTCTGATAATTTCTCTTTTACCTTTCTGATCTAGTATAACTTTTGTATGTCTCAACAAAATAGATGTGTTAACAGAAGGTGTTAGTTATGGTCTCCTAATACTCACAAAATGGGAACTGTTACCGGCATTCTTTATTCTTCTGTTTGTACTATCACCCAATAAAAAATTCCCCATTCACTGCCAGTCTGCCGTTAATTCCTGTTTTCCCTATTGCAAGCACAGACTCACCATGAGAAGGAAACTAACCAAGTTGCCTGCCTTTACAGCAACACCTCTCTTCTTTCATTGTTTTTTTTTCCTTTAGAGACAGGGTCTCCCTCTGTTGCTCAGGCTGTAGTGTGGTGGTAGAATCGTAGCTCCCTGCACCCTCAAACCCTGCCCACCTCTGGGTTCTCAGCTTAGAACCTTCTTATAGTCTACAGATGTTCTCATCCTACTGTTACCTTGTGTGAAATATTTGACCTCAGGCCTGGTGCGGTGGCTTGTGCCTGTGTTCCTAGCACTCTGAGAGGCCGAGTGGATTGCTTTGAACTCAAGAGTTCAAGACCAGCCTGAACAAGAGCGAGACCACATCTTTACTAAAAATAGGGGGAAAAAAGAAGATGGTCATTGTTGCGGGCACCTGTAGTTCAAGATACCAGAGAGGTCGGGGAGGAACTGAGGTCCTGAACCCAGGAATGTGAGCTGAGCTGATGCTATGACACTCAACCCAGGGTGACAGAGGGAGACTCTGTCTCAAAAAATAAAATGCAACAAAATAGAAGACTTGATCTCAGTGTCCACTGATGGGATCCTGATTCTTTTCCACCTTCTCACTCATCTGCAGAGGTCCCTGGGGGTAACCCCCTTCCTAGGGGTCAAAACTTCCTATATAGTTTGATATATATTTTGGTCCTGGCACCAGATTTGGATGGTGGAAATTCAGAAATTGATGTG
Organism: Arctocebus calabarensis; assembly: GCA_963573935.1. Classification (NCBI taxonomy): domain Eukaryota; kingdom Metazoa; phylum Chordata; class Mammalia; order Primates; family Lorisidae; genus Arctocebus; species Arctocebus calabarensis. The sequence continues at coordinate 8,432 of CAUYON010112902.1, forward strand.
CCTTATCTTTCTCTGTAGCAAAGGTATAAGAAAGGCATGTAAAAAGTTTCTTCCTCACATAATGTTATTTACAAATTAGGAATTTATGTGGTGTGCTGGTGGAATCAGGGAGCTATTTGGTCACTTTATGGGTATTGTTTAGTATCCCAGTTTCAAACAATAACTTGAAAAGTACATTTCTTGTATTTACACTATAAAAGCCTCCAACAGAACCACCACATGCATTACATTCTCCTGGGGCAACGCTGTCTGCTGTTATTAGATTGATTCTGACACGAATTTTTCTTATTTATTATTTAGCTCATCCTTAATTTACTCCGTTAGTGTCATTATGCTCTCAGAATATTTCTTTTTCTTTGCCCAGGGCTAGTTTCAAACCCACCACCTCCAGCTTATGGGGCCAGCACCCTACTCCTTTGAGCCACAGGCGCCATCCTTGGAATATTTCTTATATAAAACAATGTTTCTTCTTTAAGGAAAGAAAGACTATGGAATAACAGAAACATTCAGATATTTGTGTAGTTTAAACATTACGTAACTATGGGGCAAAATCTGTGTAGTCGGCCTGGTCTGAGTTTAAAGCTCGCTGCAGACAGAGACTAAAGAGTATAGTTCTAGCTGGTTTTCTTGGATCAGGTTTCAAACTTTGTTCACACATTGCATTTGGCTTTGATTGTCCCATAAAAATTCTTTGAGAATATAATCTTAAATTTATAAGGCAGTTCTATATGTTTTCCTTTGTTTAAAAAGCTATTTACCAATTAAGATAATGTGTGCACTGTGGTTAGTATAATACCTAGTGCAGAGTGAGTGTTCAATATGGAGCTATTGTTACTGGTGCTGTGACATCTTAGAATATCAACTACACTTGCTTTGAAATTTGTTTTAGTTCATGGATTTGAGGCTGGTGATATCTTTCAATAATTCTGGAAAAGTTTCAGTCATGTTTCCTTCAAATATTAAGTGACTCCCATTCTTTCTATGGCTTTCCTCTAAAATTCTGATGGCTAAATATTAGACATGCCCACTGTATCCTTCATTTTATTCTGAAACTGTATTTCATGTCTTCTAATTTAATCTCTTTGTGCTGCATTGACTCAATTTCATCTGCTGTAGCTTCCAGTTCATTAATCGCTCATTTCTGTCTAATCTACTACCATATCCCTACTTTTTTTGTAATTTTCTAATTTCAATTATATTTGAAATTTCTAGAGGTCTTATTTAATCCTTAGATCCTTCTGGTAATTTTTATAACTGCTATTTCCCTATTTGTGTTTTCAGTTCTTTCATTTCTTAGAAATATTAAATAGACTTATTTTTCAGTCAGTATCTGATAATTCCAAGATTTGTATGCATTTTTTGTACCTAGTTGGTGAATTGTTGTTTCTACTGACTCTTGTTCATGGCACCTTGTTATTATAGCTTTTTTTCCCCCCCTCTGGGGGCTTCTGTGTATTGTGACTATCTGTAGGAATTATTATGCTTTTTTGTTACTTTCTTCCTGAGAGTACTTCTCCTTGTTTGCTCTAAATTAAAATATTAACTTGGTTTTATTTCTTTAGGCCTTGTGGACAGAGTCAATACAGGCCCTAAAATCCATGTAAAGACTGGTTCATGACTAGAGTTTTTTTTGCTATTCAGAAAAAAACTAAAACGAGATAATTTTCCTTGCTCTCATTCTCTGTTGGATAGATTTTTGTATTTAGTCTCCTGTTTCCAGCTTTATTGGGGGTCCTTATATTAGTCCTTATGTTTCCTTCAGTACTGATACGTACGTTACCCAGAGCCAGGGTTCTCAACCCGGTGATCTTATCCCCCAGGGAACATTTGGCAAAGACTTGAGGCAATTTGGGTTATGATGGGGGTGGGGGGGGGGGTGGGGGGGAGGTGGTAGTTACCGCAGGCAACTAGTGGGCAGAAGCCAGACAGGCTCTAAAAATCCTGTAATGCATAAGTCG
>CAUYON010112903.1:0-41733 GCA_963573935.1 Arctocebus calabarensis
TTTTCTGATTCCATATAAAACGAAGTATTATTTTTTCAAGATCTTTAAAATATGACAATGGAGCTTTGATAGGAATTGCATTAAAATTATATATTGCTTTGGGTAATATAGACATTTTAACAATGTTGATTCTTCCCAACCATGAGCATGGAAGATTTTTCCATGTGTTAACATTTTCAGCTATTTCTTTCCTTAAAGTTTCATAGGTCTCTTTATAGAGATCTTTCACATCCTTTGTTAGGTAAACTCCCAAATATTTCATCTTCTTTGACACTGCTGTGTAAGGAATAGAGTCCTTGATTGTTTTTTTGGCTTGGCTATTGTTGGTATATATAAAGGCTACAGATTTATGGGTATTGATTTTGTAGCCTGAGACACTGCTGTAGTCCTTGATCACTTCTAAAAGTTTTGTAGTAAAATCCCTGGTGTTTTCCAGATAAACAATCATATCATCTGTGAAGAGTGAAACTTTGATCTCTTCTGACCCTATGTGGACACCCTTGATCGCCTTTTCTTCCCTCATTGCAATGGCCAAAACTTCCATTACGATATTGAAGAGCAGTGGAGACAATGGGCAACCTTGCCTAGTTCCTGATGTAAGTGGAAATGGTTTCAATTTAACTCCATTCATATACAATATTGGCTATGAGTTTGCTGTAGATGGCCTCTATCAGTTTGAGAAATGTTCCTTCTATACCAATTTTTTAAAAAAGTGTTCTGATCATGAAGGGATGCTGGATATTGTCAAAAGCTTTTTCTGCATCAATTGAGAAAATCATATGGTCTTTATTTTTTAATTTGTTTATGTGCCAGATTACATTTATAGATTTATATATTTTGAACCAGCCTTGAGACCCTGGGATAGGGCCCACTTGGTCATGGTATATAATTTGTTTGATGTGTTGTTGGATTCTGTTGGTTAGGATTTTGTTGAATATTTTTGCATCAATATTCCTTGGTGATATTGGTCTATAGTTTTCATTTCTTGTTGGGTCTCTCCTTGGTTTGAGATCAAGGTGATATTTGCAGCATAGAATGTGTTGGGTAGTATTCCTTCTTTTTCTATATTTTGGAAGAGGTTTACTAATATAGGTACTAGTTCTTCTTTAAAGGTTTGGTACAATTCTGATGTGAAGTCATCTGGTACCAGGCCTATTTTTTAGGGAGATTTATATAGTTGATGCTGTTTCAGAACTTGATACAGGCCTGTTCAACATTTCTACTACATTCTGGCTAAGTCTTGGTGGGTGGCGTGCTTCCAAGTATTGGTCAATTTCCTTGAGATTTTCATATTTCTGAGAGTAAAGTTTCTTGTAATATTCGTTAAGGATTTTTTGATTTTCTGAGGGGTCTGTTGTTATTTCATCCTTAGCATTTCTGATTGAAGAAATTAGAGATTTTACCCTTTTTTTCCTGATTAGGAAGGTTCAAAGGTTCATCTATTTTATTGACCTTTTCAAAAAACCAACTTTTTGATTTATTGATCTGTTCTATAATTCTATTGTTTTCAATTTCATTTAATTCTGCTCTAATTTTGGTTATTTCTTATCTTCTATTGGGTTTGGGGTTGGAATATTTTTCCTTCTCCAGTTGCTTGAGATGTCCCATTAATTTGTTAACTTCTTCTCTTTCCCTTTTCTTGAGGAAGACTTGCCGTGCTATAAATTTCCCTCTTAGGATTGCCTTTGCAGTATCCCAGAGGTTCTGATAATTTCTGTCTTCATTGTCATTTTGTTCCATAAATTTGGTAATTTCCCTCCTAATCTCGTCTATGACCAGCTATCCTTCAGCACAAGGTTATTTAGCTTCCATGATTTTTTATGAATATGCAGATTCCTGTTGTTATTGAGTTCAACTTTTATTCCATGATGGTCGGAGAAGATGCAAGGAATAATTTCTATTCTTTTAAATTTGCTGAGGTTAGACTTGTGACCTAAGATGTGATCGATCTTGGAGTATGTTCCCTGGGCTGATGAGAAGAATGTGTATTCAGTTTTATTAGGATGAAATGTTCTGGAGATGTCTGTTAAATCCAGTTGAATGGTTAAGTTTAAATCTAAAATTTTTTTACTTAGCTTCTTTTTGGAGGATCTATCCAACACTGCTAAAGGAGTATTAAAATCTCCAACTACTGTGGAATTGGAAGAAATCAAGTTACTCATGTCTATTAGAGTTTTTCTTATAAATTGAGGTGCATTCTGATTGGGTGTATAAATATTAATAATTAAAATCTCATCATATTGAGTAGTACCTTTAACAAATATGAAATGTCCATCTTTATCCTTCCTTACTTTGGTTGGTTTAAAGCCTATTGTATCTGCGAATAAGATTGCAACACCCGCTTTTTTCTGTTTTCCATTTGACCATCCCTTCACCCTGAGTCTATATTTATCTTTTAAGGTAAGATGAAATTCTTGTATGCAGCAGATATCTGGCCTAAGTTTTTGTATCCAGTCAGCCAATCTATGCCTCTTTAGAGGACAATTTAAACCATTCACTTTGTTTGAAAATAATTATAAATTTTTAGAAAGTCCAGTGGATATTTTTAATCCTTTCATCACTGTGGGAGTGAAATTTGACAAAAACTTCCAGGGTGAGTTTACTTTTGTGGTGGAGGATTACGCTGGTCATTATGAAGGATAGGTCTGAGAATATCCTGGAGATCTGGCTTAGTTATAGCAAATTTCTTCAACATGTGGATGTCATTAAAGTATTTAATTTCTTTATCATAAATGAAACTCAGTTTAGCTGGGTACAGGATCCTGCATTGAAAGTTCTTTTGTGTTAGGAGACTAAAAGTCAATGACCATTGTCTTCTAGCTTGAAAGGTTTGATCAGCGAGATCTGAAGTTATTCTAATATTCTTCCCCTTGTAGGTAATGGATTTCTTACGTCTGGCTTTCAGAATTTTCTCCTTCATATTAACTTTAGTGAACTTAATTAGGATGTGCCTGGGGGATGTCTTATTCGAGCTGAGTTGTGCTGGGGTTCTGAAACTGTCTGCTAACTGAATTTCAGAATCTCTTGACATGTTTGGAAAGTTCTCTTTCATAATCTCATGAAGAAGAGACTCTGTGCCTTGTAACACCACTTCATCATTTTCAGATATCACTATAAGGTGAATATTGGTTTTCTTCGAGTTATCCCAGAGCTGTCTGAGAGAATGATCCATTTTCACCTTTCATTTCTCTTCCTCTTTGGTAGTTTATAAGCATTTGAAAGCTTTGTCTTCCATGTCAGAAATCCTTTCTTCTGCTTGCTCCACTCTGTTACTGAGGGATTCTACTGTATATCTTAGATCTTTGAGGGCTGCAACTTCTTCTCAATATGTCAAAACCTTTGGTCATTTTGTCTATGAAGTCATTGAATTCTTGACATATCTTTGGGGTCATCTTTTGAATTACTGCTTGAAATTCTAGTTCCGTCTTTTCCTCCATTCTGCTGATCTTATTTGCTATCCAGACTCTGAATTCAATTTCTGACATCTCAGCCATTTGCTTATGCAAGGGATCTTGTGCTGTATTTACCTTGTTGTTCTTTGGGGCAGTTGATCTACTGTGATTATTCATGTTGTCAGAGTTTTTCTGTTGATTCTGCCTTATGATTATTTTTCATTGTTGCCTATGACCATCCTCAGAGTTGGGGAAGTGTCTCTCCCAGATCAGACCCCACCAGGATCACTCTGTTGTTGCTGGATCTTTGTAGGGAGTGACCCTGTGTAGCTCCTCTGGGACTGCCCCAGCCAGGGAGTTCTGGCTGTGGGAGCAGCTCCAGAGTGTGGCATGTCTGGATCAAACAGCAGAACGTGGAATGGTGCATATGGTTCTGGGAGTGCCCAGCACCCAGTAGCCTTTGCAAAGGAAGCCCGTGCCTCCAGCAGTCTCTGGCTGGGAGGAGGGCTCTGGAGGGAAGGCACAGGTCGTGGCCCCTCCTGAGTCCTTGGACAGATGGACGGAGCTGGTGCGGAGGCAGAGAGGGTAGGGGAGGAGGCAGATTGTGTGGCTCCCAGAGTTCCTGGCCCAGGCAGGCAGGCAGAGACCTGGTAGGTTTCCGGTGGAGTCCCTGGCTGGTGTGGGAGACAGGCAGAGTCCTGGCGGGGGGGGGCTTTGTGGAGCTGCATGGGTCCCAGCTGAGTCCTTGGCCACGGCAGGCAGGGAGCCAAGGCCGGGCAGAGTCCCTAGCTGCTGCGAGTGGAGGGCCGAGTCCCAGCAGGCATGGATCAGAGCTGCACGGTGGTCCTGGTGGGGTCCCTGTCCCAGGTGGGTGGTGGGCCAAGGCCTGGCAGGGTGCCAATTGGGGCCACTGCACGGGGGTCCTGGTGGAGTCCCTGGCCACTGCAGGCAGCAGGCCAAGGCTTGGCAGGCCACTAATCGGGACCGCAGGGGTCCTTGCAGTGTTCCTGGCTGCTATGGGTAGTGGGCCGAGGCCCAGTGGGGCATGGATCGGAGCTGGGCAGGGGTCCCAGCAGAGTCCCTGGCTGCTGCGGGCAGTGAACTGAGGCCCAGTGGGGCACAGATTGGAGCCACGGGATTCCCAGTAGAGTTCCTGGCCACTGCTGGCAATGGGCCAAGGCCCAGGGAGGGGCCAATTGGAGCTGTGTGGGGGTCCCGGGGAAGTTCCTGTCCACTGTGTGCGGTGGTCCCAGGCCCAGTGAGGCACATATTGGAGCCGTCCCAGTGTCTCTGCAGATTCCCTGGCCAACAAGTAGTGGGCTGGGCAGGGGGGAGTGGAGTCCGGCGGTTCCAAGCAGAGTCCCTGGCCTGGGGGCTGGTGGAGGCTCAGTGGGGCCCCGGAGTCTCTTACTTGGTGGGCCACCTGGTCCAGCAGATAGGAAGGGTGGTTGCTGCTCAAGTCCTCCTCCCTCAGTTTCAGCAGTGGTCAGGCTTCTGGTGCGTCAGGTAAGGGGGAAAGGGGTCCTAGAAATTCAGAATGGCAGAAAACTGTAGTTCAGTTTTTCTGCCTGAAGCTTGGTTTTTTGAGTCTCAGCTTACCTCAGTAGAGTTGACCTGCAGTTATCACTTCTCTCTCTTTTATATATATTTTCCCAGTCTTCAGCTCAATTGGGCAGTTTCTGGAGGTTATCTTTCCTTTTGGACAGGAGCCTCTGTCAGAAGCTGCTTCCAGTCGGCCATATTGCCCCTCCCCGCCAGTCTTACCTTTCTAAAGGAAGAATTTATATATATTTTCTCCCTTATTACCAATACACGTGTGTTATACATTTAGCTCCTTCATGAGTTGTTTTGATTAATGGGATGATCAGTTGACCTGGCAGCCCATGATGCCAACAGAGTAAGATTATGAGAAACTCATTAAATTTGATATTGCAATTGTTTTCAAAATGTCTCAAAATATTACTGTTACCACAACTCTAGTATTGTCATTTCAAGTGTCGAAAGGGTAGCTCCACACTACGTAGGCCTCTTAAGGAGAGGGGTGAAGTCACCTGTGATTCTGCTGCTGTGGCATAAAGTTTAATGATCTGGGAAAAGCTTTTCTATGTAACATCTTATCTTCATCCTTTTTTTCTGAGCAAAAATTGGTCTTGGCCTTCTGTTTATTGATTCATTGTGCCTCATTCCTTCACCCTTTACTTTAGTCTATTAATTTTAGTCTATTAATACCAAAATGTACCAACTCTTAAAAATGCATACGATGAGCCTTTGGCATTTAAAAAAAGCAAGCCTTCAGTTGTACATAATTCACTCATATTGCCACACGATGAATGTGAACTTTCATATGAGTTCTGTGAAAATTCATCTGGTTTTCCAATGGACCCTGAACATTTTCAAAATCACTACTTGCAGGCCTCCAATGACTCCCTCATCAACACGTCTAACACTCTTTTCTTGCTTCACATTTTTCTTAACCTCCAGCAATGCCAAGTTGTGTTGATAAATCTCTTTTGGAAACTCTGGACTTCTGTAACACCATGTATCTTGATTTTTCTTAGATCTTTCTACCTCTGCAGATAACTGTGCGGAAATCAAGGCCAACTAACAAGCAAAGTTGTAAATCCCTCATTGTTTCTGTTTGTTTGTTTGTATTGGTGTTTGAGTGGACCACCTCTCTCTTCCTGGCCTGAAAAAAGACAGAGGTAACAGGCCTCTGAATATCAAAATTGCATTTGAATTACTGATAGGGCAGCTGAAAATGTGACTTCTGAGCATGACAATAATGGTCTTCTGTGGTTGCTTTTTCTTGGGCAGAGTTCCTCAAGACCCTGGCAAGCAATGGTCAACACAACCCTCCCCTGTGGAGACAGAGCCTTTTTGACTGATTTTCCCACTTACAGAGAGCAGACCAGATTATATGGTCTTTACAGGCAGTCAGGCTCCAAAAGGAAGATAGAGAGCAGAGAGCTACATAATATCTCATTCCAAGTGTACCATCATACCAATTACTTCCACTCCCTCTTCCCAAGAAGGGGAAGAATCCAAGAATATTGCTGCATCTTAGCTTCCCTCAGGACTAGGGAATCAGCATTTCCTCCAAAAATCATCGACAGAGGAGAGCCATAGAAACACGATAGTTATAGTATCACATGAATATGAATAAATATTTATATGACATATATGGGTTATGTAATATATTCATATATGCTTATGTGTATTATATGATATGGCATAATCTATGTACCAGGAGAAAAGCTAACTAAAAACACTACAACCTTATCTCAGGGTGACAGGATAACTTATTATGATTAATATTTATTTCTTTTTTCTAAATCAATGTATTTTCTAAATCTTTTATTGTAAGCATTATCTAATTTTTATAATTAAAAGGATAAATTTTAAAACTCTCAAGTTAATGAGAAATGTGTACTAATCCTGGGTAAGTTTAATTTACACCCAGTACAGCACACAGCTCAGAAAACTTACATAGGGTTTGCCTATTAGATGGCAGCTTCCAAAAGTTAATAGGACTAGCTTCTGATTTTTTTCCTTCTTAAAAGGTATAGTCGTCAAAGTACCAGAGACATACAGATTACAAATCAAATACCAGTTGTGCTAAATCAATTCTGGGTACTTCTTAAATGATTAGGTATTACAGATAAACTACTTAACTGGATGTAACCTCCTCAGGGCAGAGCCCAGGTCTGTAACCCTTTCTCAGCCGTCCAGGTGACTCAGATTCTTTCACTTCATAACTACACGTTGTTGAGCATGATCCCTTCATTCCCGTGTCCCTTCGTTTCCCAAAGATTTTTAAAATATCAACGATGTGCGAGGCACTGCTCCAGGTCCTAGAGAGACAGCAGGGAACCAGACAGACAGAGTCCTACACCACTAGTGCCCAGATCTTAGCAAGGACAGATTTTACAGTTAACAAGTATATCAGGAACTGTCAGATAGTGACTCATGCTATAAGGAAAAACCGGGTGATGTGATAAGGAGTGGCCAGGCCGGGAAGGGTTCTCTAAGGCCTGTAAACAGGGCACCATCATACCACAATGATGGACAGCTCTCCAAGCAACACACAGGCAAAAAACAAGCAGTTTGGAACTGGGCTGTAGGATGAGGCTCACAGCCATAAAGAGCCAAGAAAGCAGGACCTGGTAGGCCCACACAGTGGAATTGAAGTCTACACAGAATAGATAGTTGTTGAAGGATTCTAAGAGAAAAAAAGAGAAGCTAAACTTCTGGGGGGAGGAAAGGGAGAGATAAAAATACTGATGCAAAAGACCAGGAAACTATAAGCAAAAGTTTTGTGTCACTGCCTGTCCCAAACAATTAAGGGAGTCCATATCTTGTCTTTGGCAATCATGAGGAGTAAGCTTATAGAATTTAAATGTAGACGATAAATGAGGTAATAATAAAAACAAATTAGAGACATCAAAACCACATTAAAAGTAAAAGAAGTAGGTGGGGTGAGGTGGCTTACACCTATAATCCTAGCACTCTAGGAGGCTAAGGAGAGGGAGGGGGATTGCTTGAGCTCAGGAGTTTGAGATCAGCCTAAGCAAGAGCAAGACCCTGTCTCTAAAACTAGTTGAGCATTGTGGCAGGTTCCTGTAGACCCAGCTACTCAGGAGGCTGAGGCAGGAGAATCGCTTGAGCCCAAGAGTTTGAGGTTGCCTCAAATAAATAAATAAATAAAAATAAAGGAACAACAAAAGTAGAAGAATAGATTCTGCTGAAAACATATAAGGATGTAGAGCACTGACCTGAGAAACTGTAGACATACATGTGGTTAGGGAAAATAAGTACATAAAACAATATGGTGAGAGAGGATATATAATTGCATAATCACACAAATTGTCTTTGAGATGAGACCAAAACATTTAGAAGAAAAATTATTCCAACACTTAGTAGAAGAGACTATTTCTGAAACAGAGTCTGTAGGCTTCTAGGGCATACCATGTAACAGGAACTATCAACAAGGAAATATCCTGAGAGGGCAGGCAGAAAAAGCAAGTTAGCTGCAAGACAGGCTAGCCTCAGGCCAGGATATTTTTCACAGCAACTTTCAATGCCAGGAGACATTGGAAAAGAGCAGCAAAGTTCAAAGAGAAAAAATAAAAATAAAGATTGAATCAGAGTTTAATATCCAGCCAAGCTGTTATTTATTGTTTAAAGCACCATAAATACGTTCACCAACGTACAACCCCTCAAGAAATAGAGCAGTCAGGAGGCCTACTTGGGAGAGGCTATTTGATTATGCGATCCAGCCAAATAAGAGATACAGCAAAGTAGAGAATCCAGGAATGAACAGTCAATCTACTCACATGTGTAACTATCACTATAGAACTGTGCAGAGTAGTTATGGAATATTCATTGGTACGAATAATGCTGACACAATCCCACACTTCAATGGCTCGCTATAATAAAAGCTTATTTTTAACTCTCATCAGTTTAATGAGGGTGGTTGGGTGGGGGCCTTTGCATCATGCAGTGATTTGCAGGGGCTCAGGTGGGCTCTTTTGTGTAGTTCCACCATGTTCAATGCAGTGTAGAGTCACCCTGAACTTGTAGACAAGGGGGAGAGAGAAAGGGAGAATGGAAAAGGCACCTTCATTCTAAATGGAGAATGAAAAAGTCACTCTCCTTTCACATGTGTTAATTGTTGAGAGTTGTATTCTCTATTACACAGAATATGTCAATTTCATCAACTATAACACTATAAAAATAATATAGTTGCAAAAATGATCATGAAAATTGGTGGGAAGAGGTGTTTGTTTTCCATTTCTTATTATTCTTTTCATTTTTTTTATTTTTATTAAATCATAATTGTGTACATTAGTGCAATCATGGAGCACAATGTGCTGGCTTTATACACAATCTGAAATGTTTTCATCCAACTGTTTAACAGAGCCTTCATGGCATCTTCATAATCAATATATGAAGACATTGGTATTCTACATTTAGTATCATTTACCTGTACCCTTCTAAGATGCACCCTAGGTGTGATCCCACCAATCACCCTCCCTCCACCCATCTTCCCCCTCCCCTCCCCTCCCTTGCCCTTTTCCCCATATTCTTCCTTTCATATTATTTTTATGTAATATATGCATTGCAAATATCTGGAAGGATACTTAATGGTTAGCAGTTTTACTTCTGGGGATTAGGATTGAAAGGTTAAGAAAGATAAGATATAGAAAAAGTTAGTAAATACTTTCTAAATTTTATAAAACAAGAAATAAAGGCATAAATACATTATCATATATTATTTAACACGTGATGTAAATACAGAAATTGGGGGAAAATGTATAACAATAGCAGGAAAAAGGGGGACTATATAGTAAAAGATAGAAAATAAAGGAAGCATAAAAGCAAACAAAAACACATCAAGTAATAAAACACAGTTCGGTATGTTGAAATAACAAAGTGAAAGAGATAAGCTAACCTATTAAAAATAAGATATTAGATGGGAATTAAAATATGACATTTGGTAATGGTATATATTATAAATAGAAACATATATACCAGATATATCAATAAATAAAAAAAATGTGAACAACACACGTAGTTTAACCCTATTTGTATGGAACAGTAATAGAGGGTGTAAAAAAATGTATACAGATTTCAAGGAAGGAAAAAGCTGTACTAAAATTGTAGTACTCAATATATACTTACAACAAAAGATGAATACAAGTCATCCCGAGTGCCTCTTATAATCACAGAAGTCAACAATGACTTATTACAAACTTAATATGATTTTTTTCCTTTCTTAAAATGTATATACATTTTTGGCACCCTCTATAGGCTTATAATACATATTATTACATACTTATATACAGATTACTTTTATATAACATATGCATTGGAAATACCTGGAAAGATACATAAGAAACAGTTACCTGTGTTGTGTTACTTCTGCAGGTTGGGATAGGGGTTAGGAAAGACAAGACAGTCTTACTTTTTACCCTACATTTCTCCATACCTTAAATTTTTTGTAATAAGCGTATCATTTTTATTATAAAAAGTTAAACAGAAAATGCGTAAGTTCAACACGTTACTATTAGATCACTGAAAGATAAAGGGGGAGGAGAAGTCAGAGAGGGTTGGCGGAAGGGTCTTGGGAGCAGGCGCGGCCCGGCAGTGACGCACATCCGTCCGCCCGCCCGCGCAGCGTGGGAAGGACGCGCACGTTCCGGTGCAGCGTGGGAAAGACGCGCATGTGCAATGGCGCAGCGTAGGAGCCACGCTCACGTTCCCGGTGCAGCCTGGGAAGGACGCACACGTCCCGCGGCTCAGCGTGGGAAGGACGGGCATGTCTTGCTGAATGTCAACGTGCTTGTCAGAGAGACGTGAGAGGTCGGGACGGAAGGACAGGGCAATTTCTATGAACCTGGGACTTAAGATCACGGATTCGAAAATGAGATTTCTTCAAAGCGTGTATTTTGTGCAGATGAGTGACTCGATTGGGTTAACATTTGGCACAGATAACTATGGAGTCCTCCAAGGGAACGAATCAGAGACCGTGGGAAATTGGCAGCTCCTTCGGGTTCTACCCTGGAGTCTAGAGGGCCACGGTGGAGGCTGGGGCGAGACAGTGGGAATGCAGATGAAGCGCAGGTGGGTTCACCCTGCGGAGACGCGAAGTAGAGTGAAGGGTGAAGAAAGAAGAGCCAAGATGATCCCCAAATACGACACCTACGTGAAATACAGGAAGAGAAGCAAGTTTGGTTGTGGGTGGAGCGAGGGAGAAAGGTTAAGTTCAATGTGGACAATATTAAGTTTGAAATGTGGATGGGACATTCAGATGGAGGGAAGCGGGTGTAAGATTCTGAGAAGGGTGGGAACATGAAATACAGAAATAAAAACCATAGCCTGTAAGTAACAACAGAAGACAAATGCAGAATAATGTGAAAGGGTAAAATCTGACAGGTCAGGGTTTTCTATGCAATTCAAAGACATATGAAACAGAAAACCTTTGGCTTTTTTTCCTAAAAATTACTTACCAATCCAACTGTAGCCTAATAGATTTTGCCTAAAATAAAATTTTCATTTTGTCTAAAATAATTTCCTCTCCCCCGCCCCCCCACAAATTGTACTCATATGTAATGTCTGGCACATACCAGGCCCTCCAATCTCTGTGGTGTATTTTAGCATCACTATTTTATGGGGAAGAGTCATAAATCCATGTAGGCACTATGGAATCAACAGCTTTTCACAGGCAAGCAGAGAACTGTGGAAAATTGTTCAAATGTTTTGATGCAATGAACCAGATGATTTCAATTTCAGCTAATTACTTCAACTCACTTCTTTACGGAACTGAATAGTCGAAATTTCTGTTTCAAATGCACAGCTTTTACATTCTTGCAAAATTGCCTTTTGGGGTGATTTTTAAATCTCGAGTTCCCATTTCAGTTCCTATTTACCATTTCAATCTGAGACTTTTAATACTGTTTCCACAGTTACAAGTCTCAAGTTAATCATGGCCCTGGGAATTGAGTTCTCAAGGGCAAGCTTAACCCCTTGACTCTTAGTTCCCAGCATAGACCACAGATTCCAAATCCTGCCCCTAGGGGTCAGAGGCAGGGCCTGCCTGCTCACCCAGACAGACAAACCCTGGTAAGGCAGAAGCCAGCAGCTCCTCAGCAGTGTTGGAGGCAACTGAGGAACACATCTGTGATCTTGCAAAAGGGAGTAAGCAGAGTCCCTGCTGATACCTAGATCTCTAAGGGCAGAGGGGACAGCAGGCCCTTGGATGAGAGGGATTTCCATTTCTCAATTTGCCAAGTGGATGCATAAATCATCTCTAAAAGTATAATGCTATTCTCCTCAACACTGCCCTTCCAAGGCCTTCTCATGCTTCAAAGTAGAGCTCAAGTCTCACTTTCTGCATTAGGATACGTTTTACATACTTTGGGGGTCTATAAAAAAGTACAAAGAATAATACAGCAAACACTTGAATATCGTTAGTTTTTTGTTTGTTTGTTTACTTTTTGAGACAGAGTCTCACTCTGTTGCCCTAGGCCAGAGTGCAGTGACATCATAGCTCACAATAAGCTCAAACTCTTGGGTTCAAGCACGCCTCCTGCCTCAGTTTCCCAAGTAACTGGAACTACAGGTGTCTACCATGATGCCTTACTAGTTTCTCTGTTCTTAGTAGAGAAGGGGTCTCACTTTGCTCAGGCTGGCCTTGAACTGCTGAGCTCAAGGGATTCTCCCACCTTGGCCTCCCAGTGGGCTGGGATTATAGGCATGTAGATAATTTTTATTTAATAAGTGTTACTCTCAGGAAGGAGAGGGTCACACTCAATTGAGAGAAGTCACTTTGTCCAGGTCCATTAGGAATTTTTTCTGTTATTGCTGGGAAGTGAATCTGGAGCAGAAAGGTCCCTTTTGACTTGTGTCTGGATTCATCTCCCTCATCTGTTGGCTCTCCCAGACCTGACCGCCACCTTCATCCAGAAGCCCCACTCACCACGCCACCTCTGGAACAGGGAGCACATCTGATGGACCGACTCAGCCTCCCAAATATAGCTCTCCGCCCAGGGGCCCAGTTGAACTTCAGATTTTTATTGACTTAGAGCTTGAAGGGGAACAGAGATGAACATGCAAAATCATCAAGGTTTTTGGTCAGTTCTCTAGCTATGAGTTAGCAGTTTCTTTCCTCAGAATTTTGACTTTCTCCTTGGTGTGGGTTGAACTGTGCTCCCCCACCACTAAATTCCTAAGTTGACGTTCTAACCTCCTAGCACCAACCAAATGTGACTTCACTTGGAAGTAGGGTTGTTGCTGTTACAATTAGTTGAGATGAGGTCACAGTGAAGGAAGTTGGGCTTCTGATCCATTGGGACTGGTGCCCTTATAGAACGGGAAAATTTGAACACAGAGTTTCACAGGGGAAGGATGAAGACCCAGAGAAGAGACAGCCATGTGATGACAGGTGCAAAGACTGGAGTGATACATTTGCAGACCAAGGAATAGCAGGAATTCCTGGAGAACCTCAAAAGCTGAAAGGCACAAATAGGACTCTCCCCAGCAGAGTTAAGAGGGAACGTGGCCCTCCTAATGCTTTAGAAACATAAGACAATACATTTCTATTGTTTAAACTGAAAAAAAAGGTGAAATAAATAAAATTTGAAGTGCTACTGACGGTGTTGACATAGCTTTTCTACCTACTCCCTGCATAATTCTTTTCCCCTCTCCAGGAGCAAATTGTTGCCTATCGTTGGCCTGTTAGGGAGAGTTTTTCAATGGTTCTGCCCTTTTCTGGATCTTAATTTTTTTGTAGGGAGCGAACTTCAGCTCCCTAATATGACCAAACCCAAGGGCCTCCAGACCTATGCAGTCCTTAAAAGGGTCTCCTGCAGAAGTGCTGCCAAGGACCGTTCCGCCTCTTTTGACCTTCCCATGTCCTTCTGATTCTTGTAGCATTAGGCATTTGATATAGTTTCCAGTGACTTATTTTGTACAACTTAAAGGACAAAAGAAGGGACGTACATGTATTTTTTCCTAACAAAACTAAATTCTCAGCGCAGTATCATTCTCCTTTGAAAGCAACTGAGAGAAGTCGCTCTAAGGGTTCCTGCTCTGTAACAAACTGCACTTGTGAGCCAATCTCTCTATCAGAGAAGTGTGTGCCTAGATGTGTGCCCTCGTACACCGTTGGTGGGAATGTTAATCAGTGCATCCACTGTGGAGAGCAGTGTGGGGGTTCCTCAGAAAACTCCGGATAGCACTTCAACAGGACCCAGCACTCCCACAGCTGGGTGTTCACCCAAAGGAGGGGAACTCTGTTAAGGAAAAGGTATCTGTGCTCCCATGTTTATTGAAGTGCTGTTTTACAATAGCCAAGATTTGGGATCAACTTAAGTGTCCATCACTTCATGAATGGATAAGAAATTGTACTTGTACAAAATGGAATATTATATAGCCACCAAAAAAGAATGAAATCCTGCCATTTTCCCCATGAGTGGGACTGGAGAACATTATGGTAAGTGAAATAAGCCAAGCACAGAAGGGCAAATCTCACCTGTTCTCACTCACATATAGGAGATAAATTTTAAAAACTAAAACTGATCTCATGGAGAGAGAGAGTAGAGTAGCAGTCACCAGCGGTTGGGAAGGGTAGCAGAGATGGGGGGATAAAGTGGAAGTAAAAGGTTAATGGGTACAAAAATATAGTTAGAATGTGCAATATTTGATGGTGCAACAAAGTGAAATCAACAGTAAGTGAGGGTATACTTTAAAATAGCTTAAAAAGAGTGGACTTGGAATGTTCCCAGCACAAATTATAAGTGCCAATTACCCTGATTTGATTAATTCACATTATGTGCCAGTATCAAAACATCACACTTAACCTATAAAGATATAGGTTATTATTAGGTACCTATAATAATTAAAAACTTTTAATAGGAAAAAGTGTGCCTTGCTTTGTAGAATAGGTGATATTACAGCTATCTAATAGTTTGTGATGGCCTAGACTCGTCAAATTAGTGAGTTAAGCATTAAGAATAAAATTAACGCATAAAGATTTGGTTTACCTTGCAGGAAGCTATCTCAAATGATTATGATGAATTTTTGAAAATATATGATAATTGACTTCATGGTTTAAGTGTAGCAATAGTACTCGTGGCTTAAATTAAGGCTCCATTACAAATACTGCAATTTGATTTGTACACTTGGAAGTTTTTAATGTTTAGTTTGTTTGTTTTTTTCCCAAAACAAACCTGAAAGTTAAGAGTGTTTGCCCAAACAACTGGGTAAGGATCATTTACCTTTGACCAAATCATCAGCACGTTGGCTTTATCACCAAAGACTGAAAATGCATCATTGCTCCTTATTCTCATGCCTTGCGCTGGTAGCAGATTTCTATATAAAGAAACCTCCAAGACGGGCCTTATGGAACTTACACAGCATCTTTTTCTCTGGGGCTGTGTGTGAACACAATTTAAAGATGGACAGCTGAAATACACTTGGCCACAGATTCCATTCTGTCATCTGGACCTCAGCTAAAGCAAAATACATCACGGCACATCTCAATGAAATTCCTTATGAACTGACCATGCATTTGTGTTTTTTATTACAACCAGACAAATTGTATTGTCATATAATACACCATCTTTTAACTAATGCCATTTAAAATTTTACATAAGGCTGATTACAGTGACTCGTGCCCATGATCCCAGCACTCTGAGAGGGCGTGGTAGGAAGATTGCTTGAGGCCAGGAGTTCCAGACCTGCCTGAGCTACATAGCAAGATGCTGTCTCTACAAAAAGTAAAAAAATATAGCAAGGCATGGAAGCATGTGCCTGTATCCCGGCTTCTCAGGAGGCTGAAGCAGGAGCATCGCTTGAGCCCGGGAATTGGAAGTTACAGTGAGCTGTGTGATCTCACCACTGCTCTCCAGAGTGACACCCTGTCTTCAAAAGATAAAAAATTTTAAAAACTAAAATGGAATTTTACATAAAATGTCTCTGCAATTTATTTCTATCAAAAATATAACACTACATGAGTATAAACTCCCCCGAGTCGCAGAAGTCGTTGTGGTTGATCATCAGTCAAGAACTGAATGACTGGACCGCACCGAATACCTACTCTAACTTGGGTTGCTTTTGTGTCTTTATTTTCCAGACACTGCAAATGGATGTCCACAAGCTGAACGTCACCTTGCTTCGGATATTCCGCCAGGGAGTGGCAGCAGCGTTAGGCCTCCTGCCCCAGCAAGTACACATCAACCGCCTCGTTGTAAGACGCCGCGTTCCTAGCCCCCTAATCCAAGCTGGCCTTTTGACTCTGAAGGGCTCATGCTCTAGTTCTACGCCTTGTGAGCCAAATCTGGGGGACCACCCATTTTGTAAATTTACAAAATTTACATTTCTTTACAGGAACTTAACTTATGGCCCACGCCACATCCACTCATTCACATACTGCCTGTGGCTGCTTTCATGCCACAGAGGCAGAGTTGAGTAGCCCCACCTAGTTTGGCCCTTAACCCCTGACTGGGACTGAACTTGTTACTCCCTGGCCCCTTCCAGAAAAAGCGCGTGAACTCGGGCGTAGTTCCAGGCTAGCTACCCTGACCGGGATGAAGGGGCCCCAAATCCTTGCCTTGCCAACTTGATACTCCTCTGAAAACATTCCCTGATAGAGTGAAACCTTCTGTATCAGGCCAGGCGCCCTTTCCAGACAGGGAACAGCAGTTGTAGTAACAACCCCTTCAAGCATATCAATAGAATGATGGAAAGTGGTTGCACAAGGCAGAGGATTTTTTAAATTTCAAATTAGCATGGGGGTACACATTTTTAGGTTACATTGTGTTCAATTATTAGATAAGGTTCAAGTTTAGTAGAGCCCATCACCCAGGAGATGTGCTGAAGACCCTCACATTGTGCAGAGGATTTTTATTAAAGAATAGATGAAGCTGGCTCGGGGGCTCACGCCTGTAATCCTAGCACTCTAGGAGGCTGTGGTGGTTAGGTTGCATGAGCTCAGGAATTTAGACCAGCCTGAGCCAGGAGCAAGACTCAGTCTCCACTGAAAATAGGAAACCTAGCCGGGCATTGTGGGCAACAGTAGTCCCAGCTACGCAGGAAGTGGACACAGGAGCATCGTTTGAGACCAAGAGTTTGGTGTGAGCTATGATGCCACAGCACTCTACCCAAAGTGACAGAGTAAGACTCTGTCTCAAAAAAAAGAAGGAATAAAGAAGTGACCCTTGAGCTTTGCAGCCCAGAGAGAATGCAGGAATTGAGAGTCCAGAGAAAACGTAGACGGGCATCTGAGTGCTGACGAGGTAAACCCAAAGCCTCTGCACATGGGCCCACTCGAGACCTGTCAATCACCCGTGCGTGTTCTTGCCCCATATCTGCAGCGTTCGGGACCCTGGATGTCATCCAGACGCAGGTTCCCATCTGCACACGGGGGGGTGGGGGGTGAACAAAAGAAAAAACAAATCAGGTGATTTCCTCTTTCTAAAAATCTCGTCATCTAAGTTTCATGTGGAAAGGAACTTTAGAATCACCACACAGTTTCAAAATTGTTCTTAATTTCTGGAACGTTCCCAGCGGAGGGGCTGAGTTTTGTTTTGGTTTCAGGTTTACGTTTGTTTTCATTTTTCCCTGTGTGAAGGGTGAACTGTTTCATTCCCCATGAAAACCATTATTCTGTGAGACAACAATGTTCTAGAATGAAAGTACCATTTATAAAGTTTTCACTCAGGACCACAAAAGAGGAAATTCACCTTCCCCAGTTCCCCTAAAGAGCGAAGTAGGTTACTGATTTCCAGGACATACCTTGCTCAAGTTTAGAGGATTTCAGCATCCTGAGTGTCCTGGATATAGATGCCAATTTTTTATGGAAACTTATTTATGCATGTATCTGAGATACACTTTTATGCACATAGATTTAATGAGTGTAATAGCTGTTTGCAGGATGAATGAAGGCTTTTCCAGACCCAGGGAGGGCCATGCGTGTCTGTGGAAAATGTGAGAAGCAGGATAAGCGCAGTTATGATAACAGGTGGTGAGGACACCCGGGGCAGCAGGACAGTGACTAAGAGCGTGTTTGGGACACAGAACGGTCCTCCATCCACAGTGTGGCCGCATCTCAGCTGGGTGACGGTGGGCAAGCCATTTAAGTTTCATTTGTAAAATAGAGACAACCGTGTTAAGTGTCCCCTGGAGGAGTTTTGAGCATAAATTAGATAACAGAGGTAAGGCACACAGCAGCGTGACAGGCACAAAACAAGTGCTGTGAGGTCACATACCATTTAAATCATTGCAAACACGTCCCACCTCGGTGTTTAGCCATTGTCCGCTGTCCAATGCAGACCTAGAAACATTTTTTCTAGCAGTATATTAATGCTCCATTTTACACCTGGCTGACAGTCTGGTAAATTGCATTAAAAGAAAATGTTCTAGCAGGAGGGAGCTCTCTGTGCGTCAAAAAACTGACATTAATTTCCTCCTATAAGTGCACTGTATACGTTGTAAAAGAGAATATTATCAAAGGCAACGTCGTTTTTATCTGTGTTTTATGTGGGTATATATAGAGCCTATCAGCCATTTTTTATCAGCGGTAAGAAATCCTCTGTCTCCATTTCAGCTAATGACGTGATACTAATAGGAAAAGTATCATGACATCATGACTCAACACACGCATTTCTACTGAAGGATGGATTTTAAAAGTGTGGCTTATTTGAGGTGAAGAATAGAATCAGGAAAGAGATTTCACAGCTCACCACTGGGCACCACCATCCTCAGCTAGCCCAGTGTTCACAGTAACACAGGTTATTAAAAAAACGGAGTATCTATTGGTATCTGATATGTAACCTTCTATTACAGCGAGTTTTATTTAATTCATTTGGTTCTAAAATGCTTTCTTAAACCCAGTTACTCAGGGAATATATAAGTAATATATATTTCAAAAAAATATAAGATCAAATGGAAAATAAAGCACCATTCAATGAAATATAAAATTATAAATCTTGGAGTGCTATCTAATTGGAAGAAGACAATTTAAAACTTTTGGATATTGGACTGGAAATATTAAGTTTACCAGAGAATAACTAGTAAATGTGATCTCCAGGATGCCCTTCAGAATTCTAGAATTATCATTCTCTTTGATGTTTCTACAGGAAGTTGTTCAAAAGGTCTATAACGCGTCCAAATAATCTGCTTTTATAGGGGAAGAAGAACAGTGTCGAGCTATTTGTATCTCCCATAAACCGCAAAACAGGAATTTCAGATGCCCTGCCCTCTGAAGAAGTCCTGCGCTCACTCGATATCAATGTTTTGCATCAGAGTTTATCCCAGTTTGGAATCACAGAAGTCTCCCCTGAGGTATGTTGTGGTCTGAGATATCTCATTTAAAGATTGGCACAGTTAGCCTGAGATGGTGATCCGACCCTCATGGGCTTTCAGAGGAAAGCTGTTTACTATACGCCACGCCATAATGAGAATCTAAGGGTCAGAATTCTCTGGTCGTCACATTACATGTTTTCTCACAAAAATTCATTTTCACATTAGAGATTCACTTCTTAGCACTTTCTTCTCCAAATTTCTCTGGTCTTGTAACTTATTTTGACTTAGCCAGTAAATTTTCTAGAAGAAAGACCATTTAGATGGATTTGTCAATTAATTAGCTGAAACTGAAAAGTCAAAAAAGAACAACAGAACAAAACCACCTTCGAATCTTTCCTTCTCGACAGGGGCACCTCCCCTCGTCGCTCTGACGAAATGGTCACTGCATACTCACCTCTTCCCACAGCTTTGGGATTAATTTCGAATGTGATTTTTCTTTTGCTGCAGAAATAAGCCTTAACAACAATGGACATTTTCTTCATACTATTTTCCAATTTGGGCACTTTTCTGTTGTTGTTGTTGCAGTTTTGGGCCGGGGCCAGCTTTGAACCTGCCACTTCTGGTATGTGGGGCTGGCGCCCTACTCCTTGAGCCACAGGCGCCGCCCCCAATTTGGGCACTTTTTCAAACTTTCCTCTACCACCTCCCGCCCCTCACTCCTGAGTGAATTTAGTTCCCTTTCCATCTCTCCTACTCCATCCCACTCTGACAGACTCACTCGCTGGAAGGAGACTCCTCCTGGGCGTGTGTTAATAATTCAGTCCACAGAGTCACGGAATGAGACCTAGAGGCAACGTATTCGAACATCATATGGATATGGAAAGTCAGACCCATGGAACTAAGTGACATTCTCGAGGTGGTAAAACAAGAGCTAGGCAGTAACCCCGGGGACCCGCACATCCTGATTCCTCCCCTATTCTGTAAACCCGTCGGTCTCTCCCTGCAGCACAGAACACAGGCGTGGCCCAGACAGCTTCGGTCTGAGACTGAGTTCGAATCCCAAAGCCCACACGTGGGATGAGTGTGGCACTGGGCAGCCCGTTTCACCTCTGGGAGGCCGCCTGCCTTTGTGCGGTACCAGCATTTCTGAGCCTCACTTTCTTCACATCCTAAATGGGTGTAGTCCTCATCTTATAGACCTGAAATATGATTTAAACTTTTAAAATATATATGGAAATCCTCACATAGAGCAGGTGCCAAAGAAATATAATTTAAACGCAGGATGCTCTGGCAGAATGTGCGTGTATTTTTGTCCTTGAACTGTGACGGTTGCAACTGCGTCTGCTCCTTGCCCGGTTCCCCACTACTCTCCCTAGACACAGAGGATGTTATTTCTTGCCACCAGAGTCATCTTTCTCAACATGAATCTGGCCATGCCTTCCCAATTTCATGATTCTTTGGCTTTCAAAATGCTATACAGAATGAAATCTAGATCTCTTACTATGCTACATGGACATTTGTATGCTGGACTTTAGTTTTTGTTTTTTGTTTTTTGAGACAGAATTTCACTTTGTCACCTTTGGTAGAGTGTCATGGCAGTGCGGCTCACAGCAGCCTCACTTAGGCTCAAGGGAATTTCTTGCTTCAGCTTCCCAAGTAGGTGGGACTACAGGTGCCCTCCACAACGTCCAGCTATTTTTAGAGACACAGTCCCCCTCTGGCCCAGTCTCCTGCTTCAGCCTCCCAAAGTGCCGGGATTACAAGCATGAACCACCACACCGGTTGTATGCTGGACTGTGTAACTGTTGGACAGCACTTTCCTAATTTATGTTTCAGCAAATTTCAAACTTAATAGATACCCTGACACCCTCCATGCTCTCTTCTCCCTCCTGTTCCCACCCACACTGTTCCTTAACCTGCATTCTCAAGATCCCAGCACTGTTCAGCAGAGCCTTCCCTGTTGCTCTGTGTTCCCACTGAGCTTGGAACAGAACTCCTCTAACCCCCGTTGGTCTTCAAGTTTATCTCTACGCTGTGGGTTCCTTGAAAGCATGTGACAAATCATTTTCTCTGTGTCTTCTTTGCCTTTTTTTTTGAGACAGAGCCTCAAGCTGTCACCCTGGATAGTGTGCTGTGGTATCACAGCTCACAGCAACCTCCAACTCCTGGGCTCAAGCGAGTCTCCTGCCTCTGCCTCCCAAGTAGCTGGGACTACAGGCGCCTGCCACAACGCCCGGCCATTTTTTGGTTGAAGCCATCTTTGTTGTTTGGCGGGCCCAGTTCTTTGCCTTTTTTTAGGGCTTGATACAATTAAAAAAATAAAAACAATTGAGATAACAAATAGACAAGCACTGAACTAGATGGTATCCAAAGTCAGGAAAAAATAAGCAAACAAACAAGGAACAAAGAAATAAATAAGATAATTCTTGCTCTCAATGAATGAATCTATGTTCTAATAGAGCAAATAAGATACAAATAACAACACTATGGGACAGTGATAAAATTTCACATCGCCAAGGGGCCCTGAAGAAGAGACCCCTTGTGCTACGAGAGGCCACGAGACAAGTTCAGGGAGAGCTTAACCAACCAACTTAACCACCATCCAGACCTGGCCCTGGCCCTGCGCGCATCTGACTCTGCAGCGGCTCCACCTTTAACCAAACCAAACCCCTCCCCACTGTTCGGGCCCTTCGCAGATTGACTAGCACACATTTTGCCTGAGACAATTCCTCTTTCCATTTTAAACAGATCACTAAATTAATGTATTCTGCTTGCCAAAAACTTTTAGAGAATAATATAAGCATTCTCCCCCATTGCTTGGTTCTAAGTTGAAAGACCATTCTGAGTGCTGTAACAGTGTGACAAACCAAGGGACGCTCACTACAAAAAAAAAAGAACTGCTTAAAATGAAGCCCTTGGGGTCCTCCAACACCCCCCGGCCAGGTGCAGGTGAGGCACTTTCCTGAACTGCCTCTCACAGCGTGTGGCCCACAGTAGACCACGTGGTCCATATGCCCTTGAATCATGGAAGCTTAGGCTAGGGAGGTGGCTACGCCTGTAATCCCAGCACTCTGGGAGGCCGAGGTGGGAGGATTGCTTGAGCTCAGGAGTCTGAGACCAGCCTGAGCAGGAGTGAGACCCCATTTCTAAAAACAGCCCAGCATGGTGGCGGGTGCCTTTAGTCCCAGCTACTCAGGAGGCTGGGGCAAAAGAATCACTTGAACTCAAGGGTCCGAGGTTGCTGTGAGCTGTGATCCCACAGCACTCTGCCAAAGGTGTCAAAGAGACTCCTGTCTCCAAAATAAAAAAGAAAGCGTATTTGCCCGTCAGAATGTGGTATTTTCTCATGAAATTGCTGGAATCTAGAAATCTAGAATTTAGAAATTATACTTCACCGGAGAGTAGGAAGTATCTGAATAGAATGCGAGCAGCGTTTCATGGAGGACAGACGGAGTCTTCCAACCGTCTTATCAGGCACTCCGAGAAGGGGCCAACAGCACCGCACCAGAGACACAGGCACAGCGGGAGGGACACAGCAGCTCCTGGTTTTATAAAACCCACCATATAAATGCAGGGCATCTGTAAGGTCCCTGCACAGTCCACGATGGTTTTACATTGTGATTGCACATGAAGCTGGCCAGAACCTTTCTATGGGTGTCCCCACTCTTTATTCATCTTTTTTGTGGCTAATATTTTATAACGACTTATATCTTATCCCATTCTTTCACATTTTAATCTTAAAATGATGACCCTATGATAACATGTTCATTAACAGAAAAAAGTGATATTGGCATTTTGGCTCTTTGGCCTCCCACAGGGCACAGAGCATTGCCCATGATGCCTCAGAGCATCTGTACCAGAACTTACCTCGGTTACTCTCATGGAAGGGTATGCCTTTTGTTGGTGGTGTTTCTTTATATGCTTGTTTTTAAAAAAAAAATTGAAAATAACTTTGGGAAACAAAAATGTCAACTAGAAAATGACTTTCGTTTAGCCATCTATTTTTGTTTCTCATCTAAGTTTCTGGAGAGAAAAACCATTATTTCTTTCATATCTCTTTATATAGTCCCTAGAGCCAATAGATACTAAAGTATTATGTAAGTTGTTTATAAAGATAAAACTAGATCAATGTTGGTTAGTAAGATGGAAGCACTCCAATTTGTACAAATAATCAGCACATTGAATCCCGTAATGGCATAAATGTATTCATGATCTATGTACAAATGACTTAATAAAAAAAAAAACTGTAGGGCACCGGCCCCATATGCCGGAGGTGGTGGGTTCAAACCTAGCCCTGGCCAAAAACTGCAAAAAAACAAAAAACTAGATCGCTTCTTACCTACTAAGTAAACTCCCAGGCAAATAAAATTAAATCCATTATTTTAATTTCTACTTATAAATGTTTTTACAAAATGCATTAAATACCTGTTGAAACAATAAGTTTTGCACTCATATGAGAGAATGATTTAGGGATTTTTTTATCGTTGTTCACTTGCAAATCACTCCCACGTGTCTTACATTTCAAAGAAGGAAGTTACCTTTTATAAATCATAGACCCGTGTGCTGACTGGTATACTCACGGATTATTTACAAAGAAAAAGTCCCAACTTATAAATTCAGGGTGTCCCTAAAGTACGTGCACAATTTAAAATCGTTTGACATAGTAAATCGCACATGAACTTTTTGGACTGTCTCTATCTACCAGACTGATGAGTTTGGGGCTTGTTCCTTCAAAGTGGGAGCAGCACCCAGCAATCTAGTCTAGAGACTCCCAGTCCCAGCCATGCCACACGGCACCAAGGAGATAAACAATCGGAGTAACATTAGACCACTCAGGCCCATTGTTCACCTGGTGCATAATACAGTGGAAGTGTGGCATTTGTCCAACAAAGCCATATTATTGTAGGAGACATCTTATTTATTTGTCAACCGAATTAATCATGTAATTTATAACATTTCCACCTCTTCCTTACTACGTGAGCTTCAGGTCTTCTAGAGAGACATATCTCCTGAAGCCTCTGGGGCTGCATTTAGGGTCTCCCAGCGTTGGGGATCAGAATTGGTTAAAAAGAAAGGAAGGAAGGGGTGGCGCCTGTGGCTCCAAGGAGTAGGCCCCATATACCGGAGGTGGCAGGTTCAAACCCGCCCCCTGCCAAAACCTGCAAAAAAAGAAAAAAGGAAGGAAGGAATGTAGGGAGGGAGAGAGGGAGAGAGAGAAAGAAAAGAGAGAGAGAGAAAGAGAGAGGAAAGAGAAGGGAAAGAAGGAAGAATGAACCATAAAGCATCAAATTCTTAAACAAGATACAGAGAAGCTATTGTTATCTACATAGGAAACTGCCCATATTTTAAATAATCAAACAAAATGAAACTCATCGGTTTCTCTGCAACTAAGTTAAAGGGCAAAGCAATATAGCTAGGAAATAAGACACAAAGACAGTACAGTGGCATTAGCCTGACCCCACACGGAGCCTCTGAATTATTGAACACTCAGCCCCCTGACAAAATACAAAAAGCTCTCGGTTAACCCTATGCAGAGGTTAGACTGACAATTCTTATGAATTATAGCCTTTTGATTTGTGGGATCTTACCACAAACTTTTCCATTTACTAGCCTGCCCTTATCAAGTTCTTTAGATCTCCGTACAAATATAGTAGTGCTCAGCGGGAGCGGTATGACTCAGAAAGAAATCTATTTACCAAGAAAGTGCAGTGACTAAGTTCTGGGAGTTCAAAACATGTGTCTTTCTAACTGGCGGTGGGGGCTGGGAGGGTAGGGAGTTAATCCTTTCATCATTACTGCTTCGGTTAAAAAAGAAAACAAAACGGGTTTGTCTTGAGCAAAAGGAACATGTTGATATTACAGGAGTTGAAGAACTACAGCAAGAAAGAAAAGTGAACCAAGTCAGGTTAAGAACACAAAATTTCTTTCCACCCACCTAACCACCCCTTTTTATCCAAATTTCACATGAGCTCAAGCTCAGATCCTTATACTTAAATTTGACAAATTTATGCTGCCTACTTGAAGGCTTAACTAGTTTGCTTTTATAACAAACAATGGATGCTATTTAGTTGAGTTGCCTGCAAAAAAATTCATTTCCATATTTATATCTGATTTCTACAAGAGTTTTCTATTAGTTTCCAGTTATGTTTGTGGAGATATTGCAGTTTAAAAAATGATCTGACTGAGGTCAAAGAGATAAAAGAACATTTTTTACTCCAACCCCAAATTTCCTTTCCAGCAGGATACTTGGTTTATAAACATGTTGTCAATCAAGTATGTTCATATTGTCCATCAATTTACTAATTGCATATTTTAAAAGCATGTTTCTAACTCATTTATTCTATCTATGCATCTGTCTCTGTCTTAGAAAGTAGGCCAGACATTGTAGGGAGCACATCCATGTTTTATAAGTAACGGAAATAGAAACTTGACCGCTTCAAGGAATTAGTAATAGTCTTTCTCCAAATAACTTCTGGAATCACAATTAAACTCAGTCTTCCTCTGTCCTGCCTTGCTCATCTCCCCAACAAACTGTCTTGAGTTCTAGGATAAATGTTTTCATAAAATATTTTTCAAGGAAAATACTTCATTTTGTCTGATGTATAAACATTGAATGTGTTTTATTTTTCTCTGAGGCTTAAAAAATAAGTTAGCAAAGTTAACAATAAGTTAGCAAATTCGTACATCTACAAGACACATTCTGCTCAAGGATTTCTTGACTATTGGAGGTGAGATCCAAGGACAGACGTGTGTCCCTACTGAGGGAACCAAAGGGCAGCCTTCAGCAACTGGATCTAGATGATGAGAAGGCATTTGACTGGACTTAGCCTTTATGCTTTTCCTAATCGTGGATCATTTGGTTTCAAGTTAAAGTTTCATTAAGTATAAATCTATACTGCCACTGGATTGTAAATTTAATTTTATTCTAAGACTTGATTTTAATCAATGTGTGTTTTTTTTTAAAAAAAAAGAATATATGAAATAAGACTAAGATTCTCATCCACATTTTAGTTGTGTTTCTTCTTTACTCTTTTGCCCTCAAAGTAGTGAACAAAAGCAACAGAAAAACTATTCATTCATTTTATTACCAAGTAATTCTGAACTTTGGGTGTTTTTTGTGCTTTAAAAAAACATAATATTCTAGCAATCTTTATGGTTAAGACGGTACTTCAGTCAGATTTTGACAGATTCCATTTTTAAAATGTGATCAGTGGGGAGGAAGAGAAAGAAATGATTCCGACATTGTTGCTGTTTATTAATGCATCATGAGCTCTGTTTGCACCTGTTTCACTTTTGTTTAAAAGTGAAGAGTGGTATTGCAACACGTAATCCAGGGTGTTGATGTTGTGGGAGGGACTTAGCACAGTGAGGAAAGCTTCAGAAACAGTTTCCTCTGCACAGAAAAGCACAGGACCCGCTCACCTGTGCACCAGGTGGTCTCCCAGAGAGACAGGGAGGGACCTTTAGGAAGCCTGGGACCTTCCTCCTGTGCAGACGCTAAGCAGCCTCCTGCCGGCTCAGGATGGCAGCCTGTTGTCTCAGAGCAGTTTGAGAAGCAGTTCTGGCAGCGAGGGTGGAGGTGTGCTCCACTCCACTGAATGGAATAAAGCTGAAAATACGTTTAGTGTCTGATAAGAACGCCAGTTTCCTCCAGCTCTTGTTTAACATCCGACTTTCTGTTTTCCTTTTAAAGAAAAATGTTTTACAAGGGCAGCATGAAGCGGACAAAATCTGGAGCAAAGAAGGATTTTATGCTGTTGTCATTTTTCTCAGCATCTTTGTTATTATAGTAACGTGTTTGATGGTAAGTTTGCTTCTTTGTATGTTTTGATCCTTTGCTGAAGCCACTGTTTAGTACATATGATTGGGTGCTGTGCCATTCAAATGAATGCTAAAAACGACTGGGAGCAGAAGCAGGACTGTGACCCTGTTTGGCTGGGAAATCTGTCTGGACTCGGGGCTGCTGACCTGCATGATAAGACTGTAATTGCAGTGAAATTTTAGTAACCTGATCAACCCTGAGAATGAAGCTCTAGAAAGTGATTTACGGAGGTCACAGAAGCCCTCAAAGTCATTACAGTCTCATGGGCACACTTGGGGCTTCCTTTGTTTCTTCATTTATATCATCTTTACGGAACTCAGGAAAAATTTTAAAAAGGAAGTTATGTCTTTGGGACAAGCTCACTCTCTAAGGAATGGTTGATTTCCTTATTTTTAAAAGCCTTCGGAAACATTTATGAAAAGGAGGTGATTATAACCTCAAAGGCTAAATTACTTAGATAACCAACTAATTTTTTAGGTGAAGCGCATAAAAGTGTCAATATATTATACGCCTCAGTAGCTCTCCGAGTGACATCATGCAGCCCTTTTAAAAGCACATCTCAAGTTGAAAAAAAAAAGTAGAACCCAAAATAAACCTATCCTCCTAGATTAGCCAGTGCCATTCGGTATTTAATGAATTAACAGTTATCTTTCAAATAGAATGATAAGAGTTTTCTATGCTTTTGAAAATTTTATGAATGTAACATAACATTGGAAATTCGCAAACAGATTTTAATACCTTTTTTCCTGTTTGTATATTCTTTCTGATTTTGTACATTTTTTGAAATGCTTCTTTCTTGGTGTTTAAATGCCCCTAAAGGGACCTCGTGCTACTTATTCTGTCCGTAGTCAGCACCGTTGCTAAGAGCTTTACTGGATTTGATTCATTTGTGCTCCCCCTGCTGGGAAGGGGTTTCTGGAAGGAAGATGAGTGCTTAGGCCGGACAGACAGAGGCTGCATGGCTCTAAACTTAAAGGGTGTAAAACAGAAGAAAGACAACGCTGCTTAGAGTCCAAAATGCAGGAAGCAGCACAAACCTCCCGGAGCTTCCGTCGTAGTGAATTCAGAGATACATCCTTTGGGTCAGGGATTAAGAAAGAAAATGTCTAAAAGCTGTAACTCCATAAACAAAAGAATCATTTCAGAATGGAGTAAGAAAATCAATGTGTCTATTTTTGATGGTAGAGATTAAGGGAAAAGGGTTTTAATGAGGAAAGGGTGGAGGCGGTCTGGAAATGGAGACGGAAACCTCTGGGTGCTTCTTGCTGCCTTCCAGAGTGTGGGTCCTTGTCACGGTTAATTGCACTTTAAAATAGGTGGCGCGTCTTCACGTTCAGACAGGAAATCCCCAGTGCCCTTCTCTCTCCTGTCACCCGCAAATAGGATGTTTTT
The DNA here is from genome assembly GCA_963573935.1 of Arctocebus calabarensis. Classification (NCBI taxonomy): domain Eukaryota; kingdom Metazoa; phylum Chordata; class Mammalia; order Primates; family Lorisidae; genus Arctocebus; species Arctocebus calabarensis. Next base: position 28,411 of record CAUYON010112903.1, read on the forward strand.
CTGCTTCACAGATGAGAAAGCATAGAAAGAGAGGGAGAAGAGAAAGGGGTGGAGGGATGAAAATGGAGATTGCGGAAGGGGTGAGTGTCTGGGATCCAGAAGGGCGCAGGCAAAGATGAAGAGCAGGAGAGCGAGCCCCTAGCCTCACGTGCAAGCCGTGGGTGCCGAGGCCGCAGCCCCCGGAGACAGCAGCGCTTGCTGCGAGCACCTAACTCTGTGCCTGTGGCCAGGGCGTGCTGCACACCCACGGAGCTAGGTAAAAGCCTACACTGGTGTCACGTGGTCTCATCTGTCACAAGGACCCGGAGGAGCCACATCCTCAACCTCGTGGGGAACGGGGACGCTCCTCCTTCCTCAAAATTGGCAAAAGTCAGAAACGTAGGTGATTCCAGTCCAAGGTTATTAGTCAAGTGGAGACAGGAGCCTTTCGCAGTGCAGGTAGTGGCTGCAGAGTGGCCTCATCTGCACCGCCGGGCGCTGAGCCCGCCTTCTCCTGAAGCCTTTGCTCTAGGCAGGGGCACAGATGAGAATTAATTTTTAAAAACTCTAATAGTGAACAAGCCGTGTGATGCCAACGACCTGACGTTCTGTAAAAAGCCCAACTATGGAGACGGGGAAGAGATCAGTGGTTGGCAGAGGTTGGGAGGGGGTTCAGGAGGGCGGCAGGCTTCGGGGCAGTGGGGTGTTCTGTGAGCACCCGACATTGCAGATGGATCAGCAGGAAGAGCACGCCCTGGCCACGCTTTGTTCCAGCAGCACGTCGGCCCCGGGCCGCAGCTGAAAGCGAGGCCCACGCTAGTGCGTGTAACAGGGAAAGGAGAGGCGGGGAGGGATGGGGACTCTGTATTATCTGCTCAGTTTCTCCGTAATCCTACAACTTCTCTAAATTAACAATGTACTTCTAAATCAAATAGTGATAAGTGCCGTGAAGAAGATAACATCATAGCGAGTGAGTGAACCTCGGAGCCCCGTGAATGAAAATATGTTGGAAAAGGGCTCCAGGCAGGGCGCGCTCTGCACTCCAGCCTGGGCAACACAGCGAGACCCTGTCTCCAGGAAAGAGAGAGAGAGAAAGAAACGGTTCTGTAACAACCTTTCCGGCTAAGATTCTAGTCCCATTTACCTTAAGCCTATAACATTTACAACTCAGTTTATCTGACAAAACTTCCCTGGAGGACTCAGTAGTTCACAGAGGCGTGTCAAACGTGGTTCTCTCAAATAAGCCCATCTTCGTAAGCGTTCAAATGTTTCTGATAATTGCCTTCTTTTAAAGCAAGTTTTTTATTTGGATTTCTCTGTGATAGGTATCACTTTTGTAACTCTCAATCTAGTCTAATTCTGTGTCCCATAGTTTTTCTTTTCCATGACCAAAAAAAAAAAAAACCCAGGGAGTGGTACTCGGAACTTCCCCTCTGGCATTAATGACAGATCAAGTGCTGCTGTTTGCACCTGTCTTTCCTACATGCCAGAGGAATGAAAAGTATGTGGTTTTATTATGAAATTACATAGGTAAGTTGCTCTAATGGAAGGTTGTGTTCTACATAACAATAACTTCAGACTTGGCCACATTTTTGAAATGTGGCATACTGTTTACTTTCCTTAAAATACAAAAAAAAAAAAAATGTGTTGCCAGGCATAAAATTAGACAAGCGTGACATTTTCAAATATGTGACTTATTTAGCACCTCACACATGTGAATGTAGAGTGGGCGGAGCGACAAATACAATTTTCCAAGAAAAAATGTGTGGGCAACTTCCAACCCATTCAGTCTGTTTTAGAGAGAGGAAACTTATTACTAAGAAGAAATAGTTCTCAAACTTGAACAAATAATAGAAACAACGTTGATCATCTAAATCAGATCTTCAAATGAAGGTTTATTAACAAGTGGAAAGATATTTAGGAAATGTAGGTAGAGATATTGGCCAGATTGCTTCTGGAAAGGAGTTTTAGGGGTCACATAAAATCACATAAAAACAGCTGTATGGGTCATTGAAAGTGCTTGCGAATGTTTAGACCCTTATAAGAGTCATCCTTACGTTATGCTAAGAGTCTCTCTACTCATGGTCTGGTAGCTGAGTCAAGTAATCCTATATCCAACCACCTGCTGAAACTGAACATGAAACAATACACACACATCAAAGGCAGACAAAAATAGCCACAATTTTTTGCCCTGGTAAATATTATATGATCTCTAAGGGCTTTTAAGGTAAATGGGACTAGAATCTTAGCTGGAAAGGTTGTTATAGAACCATTTCTCTCTCTCTCTCTCTCTCCCATCTCCCCCAGAGACAGGGTCTTGCTCTACTGCCCAGGCTAGAGTGCAGAGGCGCAATCAGCTCACTGTAGCCTCAGTCTCCTGGGCTCAAGGGATTTTACTGCCTCGGCCTCCCAACTAGCTGGAACTACAGAGATATGCCACCACATCTAGCTAGTATTTTTATATTTTTGTAGAGATGGGGATCTTGCTATGTTGCCCAAGCTAGTCTTAAACTCCTGGCCACAAGTGATCCTCCTGCCTCAGCCTCCCAAAATGCTGGCTGGAGTTACAGGTGTGAGTCACCACACCTGGACAACAACCATTTCTAAAGTCAGAGTATACCTCAAACCAATATTCAGTGTTTTTCATACAAAACCTCTTAAGAATAATAGTAGTAGCAACAATAGTAATAATTAGTTTCTTCCGTTAATTTCATACTTGCTGGTACTAAACTGGTACTAAATCTCCTGCTGGTAGTTAACAATTAATAGCTTTTCATTTCTTGATTTTACTGATGAGAAAACCAAGATTCAGAAAAGATAAATGGCTTGACAATACTGGTGGAAGGGTAGGAATTCAAATCCAAATTTGTCTGAATTAAAAGTCTGGGCTCTTTATGAGGTCCCACTTGATTCCATAAAGGAGCCCAAACGTGGTGTCCTTTGGTCCTATCACTCTGTCTTGTGAATATCTGTATCTGGCCACAGATGAGTCCCATAACTGACGAGCAGGGCTGTGTTCATCAGAGCCGCACCATCCACACAGACTGACAGCGGGGTGCCAAGCCATGCTGAGTGCTGTGACCACACCTTTAATTTTTGCAATTTGTACTGTGTGTAATTTTTTATTTACATCCAGCCATTTTATTTACATCCAGCCATTCTAGAAGTATGTGAGTTCCTAGAGGACAATTCTATCTTTGCATCTTCTTTTATCCTTTTTCTTAGAGTTGAGTCATGCTCGGTTGTCCAGTTTGGGGCACAGCACCTCGACCATTGCTCGCTGCACAGTTTCCAGCTCCTGGGTTCAGGGACCCTCCTATCCCTCCCTCCCAAGCAGCTGGGACTACAGGAGTGTGCCACCAGGACCAGCTAATTTTTTTTTTTTTTTTTTTTTTTTTAGAGATAGGGTCTTGCTTTGTTGCCCAGGCTGGTCTCAAATTCCTGATCCTCTTTCCTCAGGCTCCCAAAGTGCTAGGATTACAGGTGTGAGACACCACACCCAGTCACACAATGTCTTATTTAGAGAATGCAGTCAGGATGAATTCATGTTTATCAATTTAAAAGAAAAGGAAAGAAAAAATAGTACAGACTGTTGACTGGTGGCACCATTTGAAATTTGAACATGTTATAGTCCAAATACAATGTTATGGGTCACTTATGAGACTTTTAAAACAAAAATTACAAGCTACAAAAAAGCTTCAAAGGATTTTTTTTTAGCTTTCTCTCCTTTCTGTTCCTCTGGTCCTCTTATTCCCACCCTTATTTTCCTCTCTTGCTATCATTTGCCTTTGACAGCTCCTCTCATTCAATGATCCTTTCTCTTTTCTTTTTTCAAATGACTGAATGACTTCATGGCATCCCAAGACTTAAACAATCTCTTAAAGGAGAAGATTACCATTGCTGTGGTAACCCTTTAGGTTGAGTTTTAAAACCAAGTGAATTCATGTAGAGAAATATGCATACGCTGTGTTCGAAGCCTCAATCTGTGCAGAGAAAAATCTCTGACACACTTTTCCAGAGGGTTTGGGAAAGAGGTTTTGAAGAAGGAATGTGGGAATTTGGAAGGAGCAGTAAAGTTAAATGATCATGCGTCTGGAAGTTGGCAAACCTGGATTCAAGACTATATGTCTGTCCAACATTCCACAAGCCATTTCACTGCTCTGGGCTTAGACATGAAATAAGGGGATTCTAACAAAGGTTCTTAAAATCCTGTACACCAGGGCTTCTCAAAAGCAGCACTAATGACACTGGGGACTGTATATCTTGGGGGAGGGGCTTCCTGTGTCCTGCAGGGCAGCATCCCTCGCCTCTGCCCGCAAGATGCCAACAGCACCTCGCCCTCCCTTCCTCAGCCACCTCTAACTATGACAACCTAAAACAGCCCCAGGAATGGCCAGATGTCCCCTGAAGGGCAGAATCTCTGCCACTTGAGGCTACCGCCTTGCAGCTTAATTCCATGACCACTGCCCCACTGCCAAGTATCAATCAAGCTCTTCCATACGCCCCCATTTTTCCAGACAGTCCAATCTCTTGAGTAATGTTAAACAGTCTTATGCACTTTATACATTCTTCAGGTTCTGCTCTCCCCTAAGTAAAGACAAAGAAATCTGTTTGTACACGTGCTACCCGGGGATGGGTGGTAACGTTGACCTTGTACACGTGCTACCCAGGGATGGGTGGTAATGCTGACCTCTGACAGAGATGAAGCAAACAGATGCCTGACTGTAAAATATATTACAAAGGTTCCTCGTCAAAAACATAGGCTCTACTTGTGAATAGTAAGGAAGGACTTGCTAGACCTGGTTTCATGCTAATATCATCATAAAAGGGACCTGGCAAAAACAATTGAGAAGATAAATATTTCCTTGGTTTTCTTGTTTTCCTTGTTCAAAATCCAAATGTAAACAGGTAGGCAAATATTCTTCTATGCATATTATATTTAGATGTGAAGAACTTAGAAAGTACAAAATATTATCCTCCACTACATATATTTTTGTAAAGGGGCAGATATATTTGTTCATTTCTTCATTCAGGAAAATAAGTTCCTTATGATTAAAAATAAAAATCACATCATCTGGAGTGGCTCATGCCTGTAAACCTAGCACTCCTGGAGGCCGAGGCCAGAGAGTCCCTTGGACTCTGGAGTTAGAGACCAGACCCTTAACTCTACTAAAAATAGACAGATTAGCTGGGTGTTGGGGCAGGTGTCCGTAGTCCTAGCTACTCTGAGGCTAAGGCAAGAGGATTGTTCAAACCCTCTGTGAGCTAGGCTGGGGCCATGGCACTCTACTCAGGGAGACTGTGAGACCCTGTCTTAAAAAATAAAAATTAACTCTTGTTGTCTCACCACATTATAGTTATGCGTTTAGCTTAACACAAATATAAGACATATATGTACATCTGACTGGTACGGTTCTAGAATAGGTTAGGTTTTTACAGAGTGCTGGTGACCAGTTCACCACGAGGCTGATGAGAAACGAGAATAAGCACAGAGATGAAAGCGCAGGACCTGGGTGTGGGACAGAGGTGTCCAGCTTTGCTGATTTCTACCCGTAGACCCTGGGTGTGGGACAGCGGTGTCCAGCTTTGCTGATTTCTACCCGTAGGTCCTGGGTGTGGGACAGCGGTGTCCAGCTTTGCTGATTTCTACCCATAGGTCCTGGGTGTGGGACAGTGGTGTCCAGCTTTGCTGATTTCTACCCTGTTTTCCCACAAACAGGACTTTCTGTTTGTCACTATTAAGTCTAAATACACTCTTGGACTGAGTTTCATATCTGTCAGCTCGTTCAGTTTGGCACCTGTCATCCCCCATAGCTTCTCCAGAACTGCTGCCTTCCTTCACCACGAAGCTCCGAGAGTTTCCCATTCAAATTTCGGTCCTTCAGTATTTGTACCTTATTATTGGAGACACAATGAAGAGAATAAATAGGTTGGCAAGGCTTTTCCGTCTTCTCCTGTACTGACCGCTTCTTTCAAGTCATTCATCTGCAGTGTATCTGATTGTTGCATTTGCTAAACTGTATTCTGAGAATATATTTTCTGTACATTCTGCACATCTAAAGATTGTTCTATGTTTTAGTAAAGCCAGCACAGAACTGATGAAGCCAATAACCATTGGTAATCTTGATGTCAACACAAACTTCAGTCATGGGCTGGCCATCTTCTGAGCATGCAATAAACAAAACACACCATCAGGGGCAAGGTCCTTGCCATGGAGACGGGTTGGGCAGTTTTTGCCCTGAACACCATCAGTTAATACAAATTCATCATCCTGCAGTCCAGAGGCTCACTTTACACACAGAGTCCTTGAGGGTGTTAGATGCAAGTTTGGGTCCTTAGTCCCACTAAATATGTCTTTGTTTTAAATTGTCTTTATTATTAAATCATAGCTGTGTACAATAGTGCAATCCAGGGGTACCATGTGCTGGTTTCACATACAATCTGAACTAGTTTCATCAAACTGATTAACATAGCCTTCTTGGCATTATCTCAGTTATTATATGAAGACATGTGTATTCTGCTTAACCATCAGAGAGAGGCTAAATATGCCTTAATTCAGCCAGGTAAGTGCTTTCACATCATAGCAGTAGTTCATAGCAATATCTTAGAAAAAGGATCAGCCACTTTCTTCTTCTTCGTGGGTCCCTCTTGCTGCCTTTTGTGAGGTGTTTGTTCTTGCAACTGCTATGGTGCTGCTCCGAGACCCAAAAGGCCAGGAGATTCTATTGTGGAGCTGAAGGAAACCCCAGTACACTTTGTTTGAAAGTAGCTGTATTAAAGGTAGGAAGACTTGCCACTTCGTATTAGACATCTTTTTCTTATTCAGTAATATTTGTCAAGGGAATGTTATGACTCATTATTTTTCAAAGTGTAAAATTCAGTTTTACCCTACAAGAGTCAATGGATACCACCAGCATAGAAGTTTCCAGGTTATGAGGAAGTGAATTTACACAAAAGACAGTACGAATTCTCTTTCATCTCCCAAAGTTCAATGTATTATATGCATTTCTAGTTTGACCTCATAGATTCATAGTCTTTTCCTTAAGGAGATCGTCTTTCAATCTGCAAACATCATGTTCCTAGAGTTGGTGGGGTTTTGTAGAGTGTGGGAGAGGGTACAAAGCACGGAGGCTACAAGTCAGGGCTGGGCTTTGCCAGAGCTAATTGTGCACTTCTGACAAGTGGGTTCCTTGCCCAGACCTCAGTTTCCTTAATTTGTAATAAGGTTGGAAAGACCTAACTTATTCCCTCAGTATCTCTAATTAAAAAGTAGTTTAGAACAGGCACAGTGGCTCACATCTGTAATCCTAACACTAGGGAAGTCTAAGGGAGGAGGATTGCTTGAGCTCAGGAGTTCGAGAACAGCCTGAGTAAGAGTGAGACCCTGTTTCTACTAAAAAACAGAATGAGCCAAGTGTTCTGGTGGGCAGCTACTCAGGAGGCTGAGGCAGGAGGTTCGTTTGAACCCAGAATTTTGAGGTTGCTGTGAGGTACGCCGCTGCCATAGCACTCAGCCTGGGCAACAGAGTGAGACTCTGTCTTAAATAAATAAGTAAATTGTAAAAAATAATAAAAAGTAGCTTAGCATATGTTCACCCTATTTTTTTTACCTCTCTGCCCTTTCCCAACCTTCTTTTTTATTACTGTGATTTGGGATGTTGGACCTGAGACATAATTATACTCAGTTTTCACTCTGTATTTCAATGAAAAATAAAAGCTGCTTTTTACATTGCAATTTCTAGTTCTTGAGCTTTTAATTCTGAGTCATCTTTTCATGTCTGGAAGTATACCTTCAGGTAAATACTTTTCAGGAAGAGACATGGGTAGTATATTTTCTGAGGCCTTGTGCATTTGAGACGTTCTTTCTGTTGGCTTCATATACATAATTGTATGTCAGTTTATCTGGGTATAAAATTCATGCATCTTTTGAAATAGACTTTTTTTCTCAAAGTTATGAACAAATTGTCACATTTTCCATTTTCTTCTCACATTTACTCTGCTTATTTGAATTGATGTACATTGTTAGGATTTCTTTTTTTTTTTTTAACTTAAGAACATCTCTCATTCCATACCCCCGAATTCCATAAAAACAGGAGGCAGTCTCTTCTATTCATAATGAAATACCCTGTACCTTTTACAAAACATGACACAGAGTGAGCACTAAAAAATCATTTTGAATGATTGCTTCCCTTTCATTCATTCTAGTTTATCATTTACAGCGACTCTTTTCTGACATCCTATATTTCCTCTTGTTTTTATATTCTTCTTTTTATTCTTTTGTTCCATATTCCAGATAGTCTCAAGTTTACCTTAAATACCACTGATTATATTTTCTTCATTGACAAATCTTTTTTTTTTATTGCTTGCAAAAAAAAAAGGTTTACGTCTTACTACTGAGTTTTCAGTTCTTTAGATCTTTTTACATCTTGTCTGATAGCTTTTTATCTTAGAGTGTTGTGTTTTTATTTTATTCTGGTTCTTTTTTATAATCTTACTTGGACAAATAGACTTTTTTCCAAATATTATTTTGAGAATACTGGACAATATTTTCTAAAATTGGCCTGGAAAAAAATGTCAAAGGTCTTTATTTCCTCTACAATTTCAGACAAATTCTGCCCTAATTTTCTTTTCTGTTTATCGTAGTTTAACAAGAGGAAAATGTATATTTAGATTTTGTATCTTTCCAAGAGATTTAAAATATAGAGATTACTAGGATTTAAGGGAACTTTGAAGGAGAAAAGACAGAATTCACCTCCTAACTCAGCAGTTCTCAACCTGTGGGTCACAACCCACAGGAACTGTAATAAAGGGTCGCAGCATTAGGAAGGTTGAGAACCGCTGTCCTAACTAGACTAATTATTGACATTATTGCAAAGCACCCTGTCCTCCTAAAATAACATTAACAGAGGAGTTCAATTGGCTTAAAACTTTTACAGATATCATCAGGGCTGTATACCAGAAGATAATGGCAGGTAATGGATTAAGTCACCTGTTCATGTGAATTAACTTACCAAGTCACTTCCTGAGACCAGACCTGAAGAAACACCCGGACATCTAGCATCTGCAGGAGTTGGAGGAGAGAAGTTAACCTCAAAAGAAGGACGAAAAGGGCTATAGAGAGGAACACAAAATACCTCATTTACCTCATAATTTGGTCTGTGAAGTGTGCCAGCAAAGTCATCCCACTTCTTCTAAAAGTTTAAAAGAGATGGTCCTATCATTTATCAATTAAGTTAGTCATAGAAAAAGTTCTGAGAATAAAAGCAAATGATACTTTTCTTTTTTCTACACTCATTAAAATTTAAAGGGAGAAAGGAATAAGAAAGAAAATTCTGATTGTTCAAATTGTTCTTTGATAGATGCTCTAAATTTAATTTTGTGAAGTATTGACCAGATAATTCAAGTTGATACATGACTAATACAGGTATTTACCAACATAAGAAATTATGGTTTCTGGCATAATTATTCTTTCACTGAGGTTTGCAAGACTACTTTCTTTAATGCCATATCGGATGCAGATCTGCATTTCCATGGATGTCACAGTCCCTTGTCCATAGCCATTCCTGCTGTGAACCCACCATTCCAGGCATTTTAAGTACGAGTCCCCGTGCAATCAAACTGACATCTGACATTTTCATAAAATTGGCTAAGTTTGCTTTTGCATATATCTTTGAGGAACAGATTCATGTATATCTGTGTGTATATGCAGCGTTATTAGTGTACCAAGTATAACTCTTCTTAGTAAAGTATCATAAGAGTGGAAAAAAGTATTCATTGTACTCAATACTATCACGTCCACAGGGAAGAAAAATGTAAGTATATTCTAGTGAGGGGGAGGGGAGAGGAGAGAGAAAGGAGGGGCAGGATGATGAGCAGGTGTTCACCTGATGTGCACAGAGAGTGGGTGTTCAGCAGCCCCCTGGGTGAGGACTCAACTACAACTTGGACTTTACCTTAGAAATGAATGAAAACAGTGTAACCTGAACATCTGTACTCATTACAATCTGAAATTTAAAAGAAATGCAGAGTGCAATGAATGCTGTAGTAGAGGTATAAGCCAAAAAAAGAATAAATATAAAATAAAAATAAATAAATACCAAGTATATCATCTTGAGAAAAATCTCAATACCACAAAACCTAGAAGCTTCGGCTTACTTTATCATTAAACCTTTACTTTGGTTTGTCTTCTTGATTAGGGTGGAGAAGAACAGATTCCGTTGTTTAGTGTGAGGAAATGTGACAGGAGTTTTTTGTGTCTCCTTCTATAGATTCTTTATAGATTAAAAGAAAGGTTTCAGCTTTCCTTGAGACAAGATAAAGAGAAAAACCAGGAAATCCACCTGTCGCCCATCACATTACAGCCAGCACAGTCTGAGGCAAAGACAGGTCACAGCATGGTCCAGCCTGAGCAGGCCCCCAGGGTGCTGGACGTCGTCGTGGACCCCCAGGGCCGGTGCACCCCCGAGATCAAAGCTACCACCTCTACCTCGGTCTGCCCTTCTCCTTTCAAAATGAAGCCCATAGGACTTCAGGAGAGGTAAGAACTTGGTCTGTAGCCGTCTACATGTGGCTTTTTAAAAAGAGTATTTATCAAGTAAAAAAGGAAGAAGTACAGGTGATGGGCAGAATTAGGTGGAATTGTTCACCTCCAAATGGACACCAGGATGAAGTAATGGTTTTGTCTCCCAGAAGAATCCAGCTAGATAGAATCTTTATGTACACCTGATTTGCACGTACCAACATATTCCGTAGTCAACTACAAGACAGTCACTGTCACTGTCTATTGAGGTTCTAATGAGATTTACTAACTTCACATGGTGGGGCCTTATTTAACGGTAATAAAATTCTGGAGGACAAGACGCTGGGATTGAAGTTGCTGCAAAAACCCCCATTGGTTGGAGTCAGGTAAGAGTCCATAATACCACAAAGTGATTTTTTTTAAAGTTTCACGTCTGCTTTCTTTAATCATGACAATATTTGCTATCAAGAGCCTTGACATTATTTTTGTTGTCTGTCCTGCCTTTGTGATGTGTTTATACCCGTGATGTACTTCATGCTGATACATTTCAATTGAAAGCAAATACAATGGAAGGAAACTAGGAGCAAAAGTCGTGAATGGGCCCCTCATTTCTTACTTCCCCCAAAGTACTGAGTAAAGCTTTTCCATGGTTTTTCTTAAAATAAGAAGTCTCATTTTTGTATTTAAGATAATGATTTGTATTGTATCCAACAGTGAACCCCAGGGCAGCAGGGAAAGTAAGGAGTTCTCGGGGTGTAATGGCAGGTGCATTCTCCTCCTGTTTTTATGTCTCCTTTTATCCTTTTTCTATCGCCATCCTTTCTTTCTTTCTTTCTTTTTTTTTTTTTTTGTTGTTGTTTTTGCAGTTTGTCCTGGGCAGGGTTTGAACTCACCACCCTTGGTATATGGGGCTGGCGCCTTACCCACTGAGCCACAGGCCCCAGTATCGCCGTCCTTTCTGTTGCCTTAGGTTTCTAGATATATTTTCCACGATGAATCATAACGTCCTGTGCAAATAGCCATGATTTACACACACACATACACACCCTTCAGAAAATGTAGTTTGGACTTAAAAGCTACAGAAGACAAAATTCATCATTCAATATTCTTTGAAAGCATCGACAAAGAACATATGACCTGAAAAGAAGGGGATTCATTGATTCTTAAAGGCCCACGAAGGAAGAGCACTTCAGTTCTGCAGTAGGAGGAGAATGGAATGACCCAGCCGGTCTTCTTCCTCCTCCCCAAACACTGCTGATTTCCTGAAGGAGCCACATGGGTCTGCGTGTGACATTCTCTTACTTGATGCCACTAAATTGCTCTTTGGGATTCAGAATGGAAAGGCAGACGAGATGGCACGTTCTCCCTGAGGCTGACAAAAGGTCAGGAGAGCTGCATCCCAGCCCAGCTCTGCCATTCCTGGACCCGGTGGTCATCCCTGAGTCATTTAATTGAAGAAATGAGAAGGGAGAGGACAAGGATGGTTGGGGGCATCCTAGCAGAGCAAGTACAAAATCAGTGTTAAATAGATTCTCTGTCCCCGATCTACAAAGTCCCTTCAGTGCTACCCTTCTCCTCCTCCTTCCTTCCACCTCTGAGCAAGGGACACTATTCTCCCCATCAGGTTCCAGACCATCCCACCCCCCACCAGTAACGTCATCAGTTTTCCTCCTTTATTTTCAACTTTGCCTTTCTTGTTACTGCTACTTCCTCAACATAGAAATAGGTTCTCTTTTGTGTCAAAGAAACTCACTCAACCCGATGCTTCTTCTGGTTCTTGTATTTTCTTCCCTTTTCAGGAAGTGTCGTAAGAGAACAGAGTGTGACTGATGCTTCCCTGGGTGTCTGAGGCCCTCCAGCCTCTCTCTTTCTTTCACATACTTGATGACCACGTTGATTACCACACCTCATTTCTGTCCCCATCTAGCACTTATGATGACCTCATTTTCAAACTTCTCTCCTCCTTTGGGCTCAAAAACATCATTTTTCTTGCTCTCTTGTGGTTATCTTTAGCCTTCTACATGGACTCCGTCCTTCTTTGAACCTTAACCATGGCCACTTCTTTTGTTACTATTTTTAATGGCTATAATTCATAAGAAAAGTTGCCTGCAGCTCAAATCTGCCTTTTTTGTTCAGATCCAGACCTGTATTCCACCACTGAACTGGACATCCCCGATCTTACCTAATCATTGCAAATTTAAAACATTCAGAAAGAGAACTCGAGGTTTTCCTTGTTGTGCCCGAATTTCGGGGTCCCCCCCAGAAGAAACTCACACCAGGCACACCAATGCAAAAACAAAAGTAGAATTTATTACAAGCTTAAGCCTGGACCTTTCAGCTCCACCTAAATGGCGGGTCGATCTGAATGGCCCCGAGAGGTGGGACTGAGGTATTTTTATAGTGTACCGAAAGGAAGTTGAGAGGGGGGAATATGATAAGGGGAGTGGGATAAGGGAAGGGAACAAGGATGAGTCCAGGTGTCTCTTTACTTGCTGATTGGATAACTCGGCGGTGCCAGGAACGGGTGGGTGGTCGCTAAGCAGGAAGGGGCCGGTACTGATTGACTGGTGGGGGTGGTCAGGGGAACTGGTGCCAGGAGCCGAAAGTTACAAAACTAACAATTACATCGCAAATTACACAGCAACCTGTAAAATGGAGTCCGTTAACAAAACAGCATCACACGTGCCCTTTCATTCCCCCCCTTCTCTAGTAACTGAAGGACCAATCATGGTACTTTCAGTCTAGGGAAGCATGTTAGGTCCCTCATCCACTGGTATTTGTTGATACCTTACTGCTTCTGTAAGGGTTAAGATAGTTATGGCACT
>CAUYON010112905.1:0-13744 GCA_963573935.1 Arctocebus calabarensis
AGACAGAGTCTCACTTTATCGCCCTGGGTAGAGTGCCGTGGCGTCACACTGCTCACAGCAACCTCCAGCTCTTGGGCTGAAGCGATTCTCTTGCCTCAGCCTCCCTAGTAGCTGGGACTACAGGCGCCCGCCACAGCGCCCGGCTAAGAATGATTTTTTTAGATGTAGCTGCATAAGCCAACAAAGGAGGGAAAGAAGTCTAAAGGCAGTTGTTTCTGTATCCAGCTCCCATTCTCCCCCAGAAGATTGTGAATTGAGGTTCTTAACTTTTAGGGCATCAAACACCCCTTGAGGGAATCTTTTGGAAGCATAGCTCCTCTCCCCTAAAATACACCAAGACACCTAACATTTTGCAGATAATTTCTCAAGTTTGGAGAAACTACCCATTCTTCCTCCATCACAATTCATTCTGGGGCCACAGGTGAAGAACTTCTGATGTGTAGAACAAGAAAGTCAGAAGAACCCAGAAGCTGGGGAATGGGATTCAGGTTTACTTGTACTGCTGACTCATTGTGGTACAAAAAGCTTTTGGGGAAGGACAGACCTGGGTACAAATCCAGGCTGTGTGGCCTTGGGCAAGTCACTTGCCCCCCGAGCCACATCAATAAAATGAGAATATTCTTTTTTTTTTAATTATTTATGTATTTATTTATGTATTTATTTTTTGAGACAGAGCCTCAAACTGTCAGCCTGGATAGAGTGCCATGGCATCACAGCTCACAGCAACCTCCAATTCCTGGGCTCAAGCGAGTCTCTTGCCCCCACCTCCCAAGTAGCTGGGACTACAGGCGCCTGCCACAACACCCGGCCATTTTTTGGTTGCAGCCGTCATTGTTGTTTGGCAGGCCCGGGCTGGATTTGAACCCGCCAGCTCAGGTGTACGTGGCTGGCGCCTTAGCCTGTTGAGCCACAGGCGCCGAGCCGAGAATATTCTTAATCTCTCTCAAATGATACACTCCAGGGGCCTAGATGATAATATGCTCAGACACCCATCTTTTGCAGACAATGTCAAGTGATCCACATTGACATTACAATTAATCTGAGCTCCCCAGATGGAGAACATCTTACTATGCCTTCCCTATCACCAACTAAGCTCTGGCCATGGTTCTTTTTGTCACTCCAGCTTGCAAGCTTATTCCCATCTAAAAGGTTTCACACCTCCCATTCCTTCTGTCCAGAATGGTCTTGCCTAGCTGCTGGTATGGCTGGTTTTCCTCATCATTGAGTGCTTGTCTGAAAAGTGCACCATCCCTCACCAAATACCCATTCTTTAGAATACCACCACCTTTTATCTTTTCTTAATAGTGTTCATCAGTGTCTAAAAGTGCTCTGTTCATGTATCATTTTATTCATTTGATACCTGTAGAGGATGCCAAGAGCCAGAGGACCTCTGAGCAAGATGACTTGCAGTGGGGGGGGGGGGGACCCTTGGGCAGTTTGTCCGCAGGTGCTGCTTGTGGAGAAAGAGCCTGAGCCCATGGAGATCCTTAGGCACCTAGTCATTGTCTAATACTCCCCTCACCTATCTTGTGCTGTCTAAATAAAAGGCTACTGCAGAGGTTGCTCAGGGTTACCCCGCAATCAAAGTTAACCTGCCTCCTGCAAGATTGTACTTCTAATCTGCGTCACACCTGGTTCCTTTCTGAGGTGGTCGAGACCAGGGCCATAGGGCCTGCGACAGATACCTGCCTCCTTCACAAGGGCAGGGACTTTGCATGTCTTTGTTGTCTTGTATCCACAGAGTGCAAGTCTGAAATACACTAGAAACTCAATATATACCCTTGTTGAAGGGATGGATGAATATGTGGGTAAAAATAGATGAATGTGAAGGATGACTGAATGATTGGGATGGATAAATGAATAGACAAATAAATGGCTAAATGTAGAAGGATGGATAGGTGGATAATAAATGGATAGATAGTTCAATGGATGGATGGATACATTAATGAATGTATATGTGGATAAAAAGATAGGCAAAATGTGAAATAAATAATTTATGGGTAAATTAGTGGATGGGAAAATTAAAGGATAGGTGGATAAATGATTCAATGGAGCGTTCAATAGATGGCTAAATAAATGGATGGATGGGTAGATGCATAAATTAATCAGTGGATGAATTAAAAGATGGATGTATGGATAAATTATTCAGTGGATAATTAAAAGGTGGACAGCTGGACTCTATGCTAAGCACTTGAGATACATTAGCTTGTTTTATCCACACAAAGGGAATCCCATGAAGGAAGAAATATTATTTCTATTTTGCACAAAAGATGCTTGAACTTTGGAGGCAGGAAAAGCCAATTCCCCAAGATTACACAACTAGGAAATGGTGGAGCAGGGATTCAAACTTACATCTGCCTGTCTCCAAGCCCTGTGCTCTTAACCACCATAAAAACCCTCCTTTCCCCATTACCCCCCAGTGTTTTGACACCCTGTGCTGACCACTCTCACACCTCCTAGATGTCCATCCTTTCCCCACCACCCTCCACTACTTTGAGACCCCATGTTGACCACCCTCACATCTCCTAGATGTCCTCATGACTCCAAAGCATGCAATTGCCCAGACTGGGCCTGCCTCTGTTTTCTTAAGCTATAAACCTGAAGACCCCACAAGTCCATGGGAGCATAGGAGAGTCTGCGAGGTCTCCACACACACGTGTGTGTATGTGTAGAATGAGGTGCCTGGACATCATGTTTGTTCTCTGGAATATCCCCTAAGTACCAAGACATTGCTATGGCTGAAGACAGATCCAGGGAGTTTGCTAGTGACTAACAATATTTATCAGATGCTCAGGAAACAAGCTCCAGCCTGGTGAGGCAACATCAGCCAGTCATCTTAGCACCTGGTAATCTGACTCCACCAGGTTGTGTGACAATGGTCATAGGAAAGATGTGGACATAAAGGAGGAAATTAAAGAAGACAGGGGCAGGTCATGGAGGGGAGATGTATGAGGCAGCCCCCAGGGTCATCAGAGATGTCATGACATCCACCCCTCTCATTTGAGACAGGAGGGCAGGGAAGGGAGAATGGAGGTAGAGCCACACACTCCAGTCCTAGTCCAGGCCTCCTTCCCTCAAGACACAGGCAGGCGGACAGTCACAAGGCTGGACAGTCTCAGCAGTTCTTGTTGCCATTCTGGACTTCTATGTATGGCAGCCCCACAGGCCAAGTGTCCCGGGGCCAGTAGCGAACTTTGAGGGTTTCGCCCGGCATCTCGTAGCTGGCATCCAACAGGGCCAAGGTGACCATGCCATAAGGGAAGGTGATGCTGATGAGCACATGCCTGTGGGGCGCACAGAAAGGGCAGTAAGGGCACAGGTGTCTCTAGCCTACCCTGCTCCTTTCTTCTCATGGAGCTTGATCATCCAAAGGGATCTTCTGGGTCTGGCCCTGGACTGAAACCTTCTCCTCTACTACCAAGTCCCAGTATCTGGGTCTCCCTGCTCTGCCCCCGACCCCCATGCCCCAGGCTCCTGCCCTGAGACCCCCAGGCAAGTGCTCACCAGATACTATGAAGGTAGAAGAAATGGATCCGCTGCCAGAAACTGCAGAGTAGACGGTCACTGATCCAGCTGGCCAGGGCAAGGGCCCACAGAACCACAGAGACCTCAATCAGATGCCGAAGCTCCTTATTTTTGGTCCTAGAGAGGGAGGAATGTGACCTAGGGCCTGACTCAGAGAGCAGCACCTGAGGGGCTGATAGGACACTCCCATTCTGAGATGAGGCTCAGAGGCTAGGAGAAAGGAAGGAGCACTCAGCAATGGGGGACTGATCCTTGATTAGACCTGACACTTGCTGAGCATTTATAGGATGCCAGGTGTGAACTTTTAAAAGTCTGTAAGGTTGGTGGGTGTGGGTGCGGTCTGCAATGATCTGTGCACAGGAGGCCCTGACTTCACCATGATGTGGCTTACCATGAACCCAAACTGCACTTGTACCCCATAAATATGTACAAAGAAAAAGTGGGGTAAAAATAAAATACAAAAACCAAAATAAAAAAATACAAAGCAAAAAATATATTTATATGAAGGTGAACAACACCAACAAAAATAGACCATCATCCCAGCACTCTGGGAGGCCAAGACAGGAAAGCTGCTTGAGCTCAGGAATTGGAGACCAGCCTGAGCAAAAGCAAGACCCTATCCTTACAAAAAAAAAAAATAGAAAAAATTAGCCGGGCACTGTGCTGGGCACTTGTAGTTCCAGCTACTCAGGATGCTGAGGTAAGAGGATCGGTTGAGCCCACAGAGTTTAAGATTTCAATGATGCCACTGCACTCTAGCCAGGTGACAGATTAAGACCCTGTCTCAAAAATAATTAACCAACTAAATAAATAAATAAATATCATTCAGATATTACTTCTCTCCTCACAACAATCTTAGAGATGAAGCACTGACAGTGACCCCATGCCCTGCTCCAACACCATGGTTACACAGCTACTAAGTTGGCAGAGCCAGGATCTAAACCAATTTTGTCTGAGTGCATGATCTTTATTCTTAACCAACAAATATTTCTGTGCTTATATGTTTTGGGGTAGAAGTGTGTGTGCCCCTGTGAAACAGGCATGAAAATTTATGTCTGTGTCTATGAGATGTGTATGTCTCTGTGTGAGTGTGTGAGCCAGGGGCTATATTCTCTGGACACAAATGTTGCGTTTCCCCTTACAACAGAGCTAACCTTGGTGTCCCTTGGGAAAAAGCCATATCTGAGATAAATAGGACAGCAACTTCTTTATGGTTAAAAGCACAGGCTCTGCCTTTACTCTAAAATGGGACAGTTTAAACATCAAAATGCATAATGAATAAAAACCAGTAAGATCTGAATAAAGTCTGTAGTCTATTGGCAAAACTGTACCAACATCAATGTCCTCTTTTTGTGTGTGTGTGTGTGAGACAGGGTCTCACTTTCTTGCCCCCAGTAGAGTGCTGTGGTATCATAACTCACAGCAACTTCAAACACTTGGGCTCAAGTGATGTTCTTTCCTCAGTCTCCTAAGTAGCTGCAGTTATAGGCCCACCACAATTCCCGGCTATTTTTTAGAGACGGAGTTTTGCACTTGCTCAGTCTGGTCTCAAACTCATGAGCTCAAGCAATCCACCCACCTCAGCCTCCCAGAGTGCTGGGATTACAGCCATGAGCCCCCATGCCTGACCAATGCCCTCCTTTTGAAGTTGTGCCATATTTTTTTTTGTAGAGACAGAGTCTCACTTTATCGCCCTCAGTAGAGTGCTGTGGTATCACACAGCTCACAGCAACCTCCATCTCCTGGGCTTAGGTGATTCTCTTGCCTTAGCTTCCCGAGTAGCTGGGACTACAGGCGCCTGCCACAACTCCTGGCTATTTTTCTGTTTTTTGCAGTTCGGCGGAGGCCGGGTTTGAACCCGCCACCTTCAGTATATGGGGCTAGTGCCCTACTTGATGAGCCACAGGCACCACCCCTGAAGTTGTGCCATATTTACATAAGATGTTACCTTTGGAGGAAGCTGAGAGAAGGATTCATGGGACTATTTTTGCAACTTGCTGTGAATCTGTTATTATTTCAACATGAAAGTTTGTAAAACAGAATAATGACTGTAATAAATTGAAATACTTTGGAACTATAAAAATCCATGAGTTCATAATGATACCTTTTTATTTTTATTTTTATTTAAATGTTAAATGCTTCATGAATTTGTGTGTCATCTGTGTGCAGGGGCCATGCTAATCTTCTCTGTATCGTTACAGTTTTAGTGTATGTGCTGCCTAAGATCGAGTGCAATGAGACTTTTTAAAAATCTGCTTTGTTGGGTGGTGCCTGTGGCTCAGCGAGTAGGGTGCCAGCCCCATATACCAAGGTGGCAGGTTCAAACCCAGCCCCAGCCAAACTACAACAACCACAAAAAATAGCTGGGTGTTGTGGCAGCACCTGTGTGTCTCAGCTACTCGGGAGTCTGAGG
This sequence comes from Arctocebus calabarensis, assembly GCA_963573935.1. Taxonomy (NCBI): domain Eukaryota; kingdom Metazoa; phylum Chordata; class Mammalia; order Primates; family Lorisidae; genus Arctocebus; species Arctocebus calabarensis. The sequence goes on from CAUYON010112905.1 coordinate 5,939, forward strand.
CAAGAGAATTGCCTAAGCCCAGGAGTTGGAGGTTACTGTGAGCTGTGATGCCACAGCACTCTATGGAGGGTGATAAAGTGAGACTCTGTCTCTAAAATAAAATAGAATAGAATAAAATAAAATCTGCTTTTTTGGTCCCTACCAGAGATGGCTAAAGCACCAACTCAGTACTCTGGAAATTGGTAAATAAAGGGAAAGAATCAATCATCTATCCTGCCTTTCTTGTTCAACTGTATTTCAATGTGGATAAGAAGAAGTCCTTCTTGATGGAAGAGCTCCAGAAGGAATAATAGAATCTGCAAATCACCCTTTTGCAGTCCATGATAAGAAAATGGATTGAGGCAGCATCTATGGCTGCTGAAACCATTAGGTGAAAGGTTAACAGAAAACTTTATAAGAAGGAACCTTGTGACACCATGGAAACCAACTGGTCCACTTCAACAACACTCCACGTGGAACAATCACTCTACTAGGTTCTTCTGGGATGGAACAGGAAGACCCGGCATCACTCATGAAATATCCCGGCAAAACAACCCAAAACACCTAAATCTACATCTGCTATATCTACATTTGCTATATCTAATGATTAATTTGCAGTAAATATAAAAAAAAAAAAAGGAGGGAACATGTTAAAAGACACTGCAGTAAAAAGCCAAATCTAGAACATGAATCATGCTACATGACAAACAGCTAGACTTCTGCAGAGAAATCAGAGGCATAAAGACAGGGAAGGAGGAAGGGATTGAGGGACTGCTACATGGTAAGAGACCTAAAAGACCATGTTTGGATTCTGATCTAAACAACACCAGGTCTAAGAGGACATCTTTGAGAAACTGAAGGAATGTCCATATAAACTGAGGGTGGTTAACTGTTAGACATGTATGAGCCATATCTCCCATTTTCCAACCACTTCTCTCAGCCTTGTGCCCTGTAAGGTGACATGTGGGGGTCAAATCCATAGGCTCCCTTGTCCTTGAGCTTCCAATTGGAATGGCCAATGACTTCCAATTAGAATGGCTAATGGTTTCCAGTGGGTTGGCCAATGGTTTTCATCTGGGTAGGCCAGTGGTTTCCAGTCACTGGACAACGGTTTCCATTTGGGGTGGCTAATGGTTGCCAATGGATTGACCAGTGATTCCCAGTGGGTTGGCCAATGGTTTTCAGTTCAGTTGGCCAATAAGGATCCCCACAGGAAACCAAAGCATTGGAGAAAATTTCTTTTAAAGTTTGCATTTCCCTAGCTTCCTCCCTGTGAGGCTGCTGCCTTATGCTAGCAAAAACAGTGATTGAAGATCATAGTTATTCTTGCAATTATTCCTTCTTACCTTCCCTCTATCACCCCCTGGCCCAGGGGAAGGAATTAGTTGGGAGGCTGAGGCAGGAGAATAGCTTGAACTCAGGAGTTTGAGATTGCTCTTGTGAGCTAGGCTGATACCACAGCACTCTAGTTTGAGCAACAGAGTGAGACCTTGTCACAAAAAAAGGGATGGAGGTCAAATTCTGGCCCGCCACATATTAGTGGATGACCTTGAGGAGGGGATGTTGCCCCCACCCCCATTGAGCAAAGCTCAATGCCTAGAGCAGAGCAACTATCAGAGGAGCTCAGATGGGTACTGGGCCTCCTGGCACTGCAGCACACTCACTTCTTATACTCCTGGCACACAATGTAGAAGATGTGCAGGCCGATGGTGTTGAGGGCATAGGCGTTGACTGTGGGCCGCAGGAAGGACAGGAAGGTGCTGACCATGGTGGTGACAAAAACCAGGCAGATGAACTGGGTTCTAGGAGAAAGGAGCTCAGCTGTATGTGGGAAAGAGATGTCCTGAGGGATTTAGGGGCATTCACTCAGAGACCTGGTGGCTGACATGGGTGAGAAACAGGAAGAGTTCTGGGGAACCCAGCTAGGTTCCAAAGAGGGTCCTGAGTTTCCCAAGTGCACTCAGTAGAGGTTCCCAGGGAACCCACATGGGCCCAGAAAGAGTCTAAAGGGAAACCAGGCCTGGTGCGATGGCTCAACCCTGTAATCCCAGGTGAGAGGATCACTTGAGACCAAGAGTTTGAGAGCAGCCTGAGCAACACAGCAGGACTCCAACTCTACAAAAACTTAGAAAAATCATCCAGGCATGGAGGTATGTGCCTGTAGTCCCAGCTACTCAGGACGATCCCCTGAGCACAGGAGTTTCAGGCTACAGTGAGCTGTGATGATGCCACTGTGCTCCAGCCTGGGAACAAAAGAAAGGTCTTGTCTTAAATAAATAAGTAAATAAAATAAAAAGAAAAAAGACCCAGGTAGAGTTGGAGAGCATGAGGAGAGTCAGTGACGATCCTAAGTAAGGCGACTGGGGAGCTCAGGAGGGCTGGAAGGAAGGATCTCTGGGCCAGGTGAATTTAAAAGAAGTAAAACAATGGTTTTTAGAGATGCCAAGGAATCAAGAAAGGATTCCAGGGCCCCTAGAGGTGATTGGGGTGAGGTGGAATATCCTGGAATCCTCAAGAAGAAGGTTTCAGAGGGCATTGGGGTAGGGTGGAATTAGGGGGCCTAGGATTATCAGATGAATGCTTCAGGAAGCATAGGCAGGGGTGGGGAGTGGGGGACGGTCCAAGGTAAGCTTAGGCATGGGGCCCTAGGACACTCCTCCCACCCCAGGTGGCTCAGACAGAGTCTAGGGAAGGTGCCATGTTTTCTGGGTGAGAAAAGGGAGGAATACCAAGAAACCAAGTGCGATCAAGAGAGGGTGCTTGGAAGCCGAAGGAAGTCAGAATGGATCTGAATAGACCAGGGTGGTTGGGAAGGGATTCCAAGGGCCCCAATAGGATTTAAGGGAGGGGGCCCATGAGGTCCTGGTGAGCTCAGGCAGGATTAACTGAGGACTCGGGCCCTACCCTGCCCAAACAGTCAGTCCTGCCATACCTGTTTCCCCCAAGGAAGGCAGGGAAGTAGCAGCGGGGCATCCATATGCTGTAGCCACCACCCAGCAGCCAGAGGATGGCAATCTCATCCAGCAGCTGGCCCAGGAAGCTGAGCGTCATGTGGAAGTACATGGAGAATAGGCCTGCAGTGGCAGAGGCAAAGGCAGACAGTCAGAGGCTCATCTTCCCAAACTCACTGCCCCCCAATGTCATAGCCCACACTTGCCTACCTATGAGCATGAAGAGGATCACGATGCCGTAGACAAAGTAGGAGCGTTTCTGGGCGTAGGGATGCATCAAGAACATCATGAGTGGCCCAAAGATGAAGAATGAGACATTGCTGAACTGGAACACAGGGAGACACGGAGAGAGGGCCTGTCAGACAGGGAGGACTGGGCTGCACAAGGAGACGAGGAGAGAGGGCCTGTCAGACAGGGAGGACTGGGCTGCACAGGGAGACGAGGAGAGAGGGCCTGTCAGACAGGGAGGACTGGGCTGCACAGGGAGACATGGAGAGAGGGCCTATTAGATGGGGAAGGGACTGGGCTGTGGAAGGAGAGCTGCCCTCTTTCCAAAACCTGAGTCAGCAGCAGCCAGTGCGCTGCTGCATTTCAAAGTGGCACCAACTCATCTGTCAACCTTTCAATTGACCTTGACTGGCAACTGGTCGTCAGTAGATCAATAACTTGCACAGGTACAGTGGGTCATGCATGTAATCCCAGCACTTTAGGAGGCTGAAGCAGGAGGATCACTTGAAGCCATGAGTCAGAGACTAGCCTGGGTAACATAGATTCCTGCCTCTACCAAAAATAGAATATTAGCCAGGCATGGTGGCATGCACCTGTAGTCCCAGCTCCCAGGGAGCTCAGGAGTAGGAGGCTACAATGAGCAACGATAATAGCACTGCACTCCAACCTAGGCAATAAAGTGAGGCCAAGTCCCAGCCCCTAAAAAATTTAAAAAACACAGATTCAGTCCATTATTCTAGTCATTCATTGAAGTGTGACCTCTTTCCTTTAAAAATAGTATCTCCCAGGTTTTGGCTGGGCACACAGCTACTCAGTGAGAGATAGCTTCTCCCAGCCCTCCTTGGACCCAGTTCTGGCCATGTGACCTGGTCTGGCCAACGAGATAAAAATGTAAATGACATTTAATACTTCCAGGTCAGTCCTCAAGTCATCCCACTAAATAAGGCTTGTCCTCTATCCCCTTTTTCCCTTCCTGTGGGTATGGATCATGATTGGTCCTAGGCCTTGTAGACAAGAAAAGACAACATGATATCCCATTGACTTGCTTCTAACAAACAGCATGAAGCAGAAGTGATGCTCTGTGACTTCTGAAGTCAAGTTATAAAAGGCACTGTGGGTTCCACCTTACTTTCTCTATCTCAGGGAATAAAACTTTTGGGGTAGGTACAGTGGCTCAAACCTGTAATCCCAGCAGTTTGGGAGGCTGAGGAAGAAGATTAGGTTAATAAACACTGGAGTTTGAGACCAGCCTGGTTAACATACCAAGACCCTGTCTCTTCAAAAATAAACAAACAAAAAACACTTTTTTTCTGATGTAACTCAAAATTATTTTTACAAATTAATATTAGGATATATACAATTGGGTTACATTGTTTGCATTTGTTAGGTATCAAAAAAAAAGTTGCTTATAAATTAGTTAGGCATGATGGTGCATGCCTCAGCTACTCAGGAGGCTGGGGCAAGAAGATTGCTGAAGCCCAGGAGTTTGAGGCTGCAGTGAGCTATGATCACACCACTGCACGTCAGACTGGGCAACAGAGTGAGACCCTGCCTCAAAGTTTTAAAAAAGACCATGCAATAGAACTGGCTACCCTTAAAGCACCCATGCTGGATGGATCACATAGGGCAGCGGTTTTCAACCTGTGGGTGACAACCCCTTTGGACTGTATTAAAGGTGTGCGGCATTAGGTTGAGAACCACTGACATAGGGAGATCACATAGAGATAGAGAGAAATTCTGAAAGAGCCCCAGGTGTTTGATTCTTCTGAGTACCCTCCTCCTACCCTTCAAGCTGAATGCCCCAACTGATGCAACAATGAGCTATACATGCCAAGCCATACTCAGATTACAGACCCAAGAGCAAAATAAAATCTGTCATAGTTTCAAGCCACTACATTTTAGGATGATTCATTATGCAGCATTAACTTTCTGAGATAAAGAAAATATTACTGTGGGTTGAGATGGCCAGGAAAAGCTTCCTCAGGGAGGAAGAGGGGAAATAGAGGCTACAGAATATGGTTGTATTTGTTTAGAATCTCATGATTGATAAAGTTACCAGTGGATTAATTTCCTGTCCCCCTATAATTCAACACCTACTATGTTCCAGGCTCCAGGCAAAATATTAACTCATCCTCAAAAAAATCCACCCAAGTAAGTATTAGAATAACCACATGATAGAAGAAAATACTCAGTATCAGAGGGGTCAGATGCTTCCAGCACCATCGCCTAGCCAGTTATGGAGAATTCAGGATTTGAAATCAGATCCTAAGCACTTGTAAGTGTTCTATGAAAAGGATCAGAGCTTTGTTTTCATGGCAGAAGAAGCTGTTTAACTAGGTGTCAAACAGTGATTGGTGAATAACAATGAATCAAAGTATACCAAGAACATGGCAGTTAGCAGGAGAACGCAGAGGCTGAGCACTTCGTGCTGCACAGAGGAACTGCTTCCACCTGATATGGTCACAGAACAGCAGGGGCCAGAGGCAAAAATCTGGACCAGACAGGGGACAGCCTCACTGAGCAACCAAGAATGGGAGTTGCATCTGAGGCGATCTCAGCAGGAGCAACTACCTGCTGGTGGATTTCCAGAGGAACTGAGACACCAAGAGGTGTTTAGAGCAGTATTGGAACACCAAGGAAGCTGATTCCAAGCAAAAACCAGCCTCCGTCTACCGCTGGTTTTCCCAGCTTGCATAGTCTCTAGGAGAACCTGTATCATCTCTTTATCTAGCCTTCCCCTAAGTCTTAAGAATTGTGAAGTTTTAACTGTGGACATCAGATTTGAGGGAACAGCAAATAATGACTGTGGACAAGAGTAGCAGGGGGCCACAGCACACTGATGAAGGAATGAGACATCTCCTGCAAGATGGCCCGATATTCACTGGCACCTTTAAGGCTTTTGGTAAGCACATGGATTTGATTCTCTGTGATTGTGATGAGTTCAGAAGGGTGAAGTCAGCCAGAGGATGAAGAAAAGCAGTTCTGGGGTCTAGTGTTGCTGCATGGGGAGACCTTGGTATCCATGACTGTGGAGAGGCCAGACTCCCCACCCTGCCCAAAGATGCTGGCATTGCTTGAGTACCACTTTCTGGAGCTGCAAGAGAGCCAGGGTTGGTAGGGCAGCCAGCAAAGGAAAACAATCATCCTTCTTCCTCATTAGCCAAACTGCATGGGAACACGCATCCTACCGAAAGGTCAGGCTCAGACCAGGATGGGACATATAAGCCAATCCAATTCTCCCCTTTCTTCTATGCTAGCAGAATTTTTTTTTTTTTTTGAGACAGACCCTCAAGCTGTCACCCTAGATAGAGTGCCATGGCATCACAGCTCACAGAAACCTCCAGTTCCTGGGCTCAAGAGAGTCTCCTGCCTCCACCTCCCAAGTAGCTGGGACTACAGGCACCCGCCACAACTCCCGGCCATTTTTGGGTTGCAGCCGTCATTGTTGTTTGGTGGGCCGGGCTGGATTCGAACCCGCCAGCTCAAGTGTACATGGCTGACGCCTTAGCCCGTTGAGCCACAGGCACCTAGCCGCAGAATATTTTTTTTAAAGCTGAGCATATGACCACTTGGCTAAATACTACATTTCCCAGACTCCCTTGCATCTACACATAACCATGTGACCAAATTCTGATGAATAATACATAAGCAGAAGGGTAGAGTGTGGCTTCTAAATTGTACCTCTCCTTTCCTCTCTTTCCTGTGGAGTGCAGATGGGATGAGGTGGCTTTTGGGACCCTACAGATGAAGGCAATGGCCTAAAGATGACAGTGCTGTGTCTTTAGCACCAGAGAGTTTTCACATGAGTCTTGGAAACTTATGATGAGATGTTATGTAAAAGAGAAATAAATTTTTGTCTTCATTAAACCATGTTATTTTAAGACTCTGCTACATCTGCTGAGTCTATACCTTAAGCTATACATACCCCATTTTCTTTATTGCTAAATAAATCCAAATTTTGTTCGAAAAGGAAGAAGGCTGGGCGTTATGGCTCACACCTGTAATCCTAGCACTCTGGGAGACCAAGGCAGATGGATTGCTTGAGCTCACAAGTTCGAAACCAGCCTGAGAAAGAATGAAACCTTATCCCTAAAAGTAGCCAGGCGTTATGGTGGATGCTTGTAGCACCGTAGTCCCAGCTACTTGGGAGATTGAGACAAGAGGATCGCTTGAGCTTGGGAGTTTGTGGTTGCTCTGAACTCTGATGCCACAGCACTCTGCTGAGGGCAACAAATTGTGCCTCTGTCTAAAAAAAAAAAAAAAAAAAAAAAGAGGCTTGGTGCCTGTGGCTCAATGGGCTAAGGCGCCAGCCATGTACACCTGAACTGGCAGGTTCAAATCCAGCCTGGGCCCGCCAAACAACGACAGCTGCAACCAAAAAATGGCCGGGCATTGTGGTGGATGCCTGTAGTCCCAGCTACTTGGGAGGCAGAGGCAGGAGACTCGCTTGAGCCCAGGCATTGGAGGTTTCTGTGAGCTGTGATGCCATAGCACTCTATCCAGGGTGACAGCTTGAGGCTCTGTCTCAAAGGAAGGAAGGAAGGAAGGAAGGAAGGAAGGAAGGAAGGAAGGAAGGAAGGAAGGAAGGAAGGAAGGAAGGAAGGAAGGAAAGAAAGAAAGAAAGAAAGGCAGGCAGATGGATTGCTTG
>CAUYON010112907.1:0-11302 GCA_963573935.1 Arctocebus calabarensis
GGTTAACATAGCCTTCACGGCAATTTCTTAGTTATTGTGTTTAGACATTTATATTTTACATCTAGTAAATTTAACATGTACCCTTGTAAGATGAGAAACTTTTCTTAAAACCAAGTATAACTAAGCCTACTGAGTTACCAGGTTATAATAAAAGTAGAAAAATAGATGTTCAGTACAATCATGGCAAGAGCGTGTGACATTTTGAAAATGCCCTTCTATCAAATTACTGATGCAAAGCAGCTGGCTACTGTCCTGAAAGGGAGGGGCTATCAACTGTGTAGACATGAACAGGTATCAGAGTAGATGGGTTTTCCACCTGATCATCTTGTTTCCCTTTCACCAAGGTAAAAACAAGGCACTTTGTCATGGCTGGTAGACTGCAGACAGTATCAGTATCACCACATGAATCATGTCGATCACTATAGGATGCATCAAACTTCAAAAACATTTTAGGGGATTTATGTAATTGTTTACTAGTTTTATTCTTGGGGGTAAAGAAGAGTATCTATCTCTAAATCCTTAAGCCTCACTTCCTTGTGAAGTTCACTCTGTTTGATCTTAAGACTTAATGGCAACATGTTGAGAAGGAGAATTAAACTAAGTTTTCAAGCTTAATGTGTTAAAAGTCACCACTCTCTCTCTGGTTTAGTTTTGTGAATAGCAAATTCAAACTTAACTATTTATATGCACTAATGAATACTTACATTATTAGCATAAGATCTATTTGATATTTTCTGTGCCTGTGGTAGAATGTTTATTGCAGTTAAATTCACAATTGCCAAGATGTGGAAGCAACCCAAGTGCCCATCAACCCATGAATGAACTAATAAACTGGTGTATATGTCTACCGTGGAATACTATTAGGCCATAAAAAGATGGAGACTTTACATCTTTTGTATTAACCTGGATGGAGTCGAAACACATTCTTCGTAGTAACGTATCACATGAAAGGAAATACAAGTGTCCAAAGTACTCAATACTAATATGAAACCAATAGAAAAATAACTACACACCCATGCAAGAAGAAAAACACAAGTTTATTGAAGTGGAGGGAGTGGGAAGGAGAGAAAAGAGCAGGAGAAGAGTGAGGGGGAATGGTAAACTCTTAGCTAATGGGCACAATGTGAGCGTGTACAGCACAACCCCGGGATAAAGGACTCAACAACAACTTGAGCTTTACCTGAGAAATGCAAACAAGGCTGCCTAATCATTTGTACCTTCATATTAATCTGAAATTAAAAAAATATACAAATGAATAATGAACACAAAAATAATAAAATTAGTGGAGCCATTCCTTAGGAAAGCAAAGAAGAGAAATTTAAGCCTCAATAAACAGAGGAAAAGACACAACAAAAATTTAAACAGAAATCAATGAAGTTGAAAACAGGAAATTAACAGAGAAAGTTAACAAAACCAAAAGTAGTTCCTTGAAAGATCAATAAAATTGATAAATCCATAGCCAGGACCAGCAAGGAAAACAGGGAGAAGACAAAATTAATATCAGAGGTACAAGGTAAAAGATGGGTTATTACTATTGATTCCATGAACATCAAAGAGCTAATAAAGGAATAAGACAAATCTATACTGAGAAATTTGGTAATTTGGGTGAAAAGGAACAGTTCTTTGAAAGATGTATACTATCCAAACTTGTAAAGGAAAAATGGATTATCTGAGTAGATCTATATCTATTAAAGAAATTGGTAAACAATTAGTTTTCTTTCAAAAAAGAAATTACCAGGCCCAGATTGTTTCACTGGAGAAATCTACCAAATATTTAAAGAAGAATTAATATTAGTTCTTTACTATCACTTCTAGAAAATAGAAGCATTAGGAACACTGTCTAACTCAATCTGTGAAGCAAAAATGATCCTAATACCCAAACCAGAGAAAAACATTACAAAGAAGGAAAACTATAGCCCAGTATATTTTATAGGCATCATTGGGCAAAAATCCTCTGTGCACAAAATGCTCAATTAAATATTAGGAAATTGAAATCAACAATGCATAAAAGTAGATACATGCCATAATCAGTGAGATTTATTTCAGGTATGTAAGATTGGTCTGACAAAAATCAAAATCAGTTAATGTGATTTACCACATTAGCACACTAAAGAAATAATATATGATTCCATCAAGTGACGCAGAAAAAGCATTTGCCAAACTCCAACATCTCCAACATCCTTTTCTGATAGAAAGTTTTAGAAGACTGGGAATAGAGACGAACATCTTCAAGATGATCTAGAACGGGGGGTGAGAACCTGCAGCCTTAAGGGCCACATATGCCTTCTAGGTCCCTAAATGTGGCCTTTTGACTGAATCTAAATTTTATAGAACATATTCTTTTACTTCTGTTAATACATTTTGTTCCTCTTTTCTATTTTTATTTTATTTTTAAAATTAATGTATTTAAAATACAGAAGAACAAAATAATTTTATTTTTATTTTTTCAGAGTTTCACTGTTGCCCTTGGTACAGTGCTGTGGCGTCATAGCTCACAGAAACCTCCAACTTTTGGGTGTCAGTGATTCTCTTGCCTCAGCCTCCCAAGTAGCTGGGACCACAATCACTTGCCACAAAACGCAGGTCTTTTCTTATTGCGGTTGTTGTTGTTTAGCTGGCCTGGGCCAGGCTTGAACCGGCCAGCTTTGGTGCATGTGGCTGGCACTGTAATCACTGTGCTATGGGTGCTGAGCCACAAAGTAAGTTTTAATGAAATAATCCTCCCAGATTGACTGGCACAATTAGAATATTAGTAAAACTATATGGGCTAAATTGACAGCTGCTACCCTGATAACTTAGTTCTAACTTCTCCCCCCTGACAGGCACTGTTACTTGAGGAGGCTGGCTAGCGAGCGTTTCTGGGGGTTAAGTATGCTGGTCTGCTATCACCTTTTGATGAGGGTGCACTTTCTGTTTGAAGTGAAATGTATGAATAGTTCTACGGCTTCACAATATTTTTTAATTCTGTCTGCGTAACACCCTGTCATGTCAAAGAAGATCAAGAAACTGCTGAAGGAAGAAAACATTTTGAAGTGAGGATTGGGAATTGCCATAGTATCTTGTTTTTGCTAATGATGAGATGATTTGTGATAATGCAATACCAAACATTTTAAAGAAATTCAATGCTCACTGGCATTATAATACAAGGGCCACAAATACGTATTTATAATTAGAGGAAGAGATGTGAAAGGTTGTATTACAAGAAGAAAAATTATAAGAGCAAAAGCAAAAGCAAAGATTATTCTTTCAAACAGCAGTAAGACCTGGAAATAATGCCACTGATGCTACTTATATATTTATATGTATATATTTGGAGGGGGGAAAGGGCGGCTATTCAGTCACGTGGAAATTGTGAAGGAGTGCATTGTTGAAGCCGTCCTAAGCCCTGATCACTGCCAGGCTCACACAGAGCAGGGCCACCACTCCAGAGAGGAGGCAGCCTGTAAAGGTGCTTCCCCTGCCAGGAGCGGCTCGTGCGGTGACCCTGGAGGTGGGAGCCAATAGCTAGTCCAGCTGGGAGGAAGGTGGGACAAATCAGTTAGCCTACAAAGGATGCTGTGGGTTCAGACTTGGGGTCTCTCCTCCATTTAGGTAGAGAGACTCCTCTTACTCTTGAGATGTATTTTCTTTATACTTTGTGAGCGTTTGTTTTGCGGTAAATGCATGGACGGGGATGGCTCTGTGTCTACAGTCACTCCGTCATTGTCTAGGCACCAGTGCGCGTTCCTGACCTGGGAGCCAAGAACCAGGGAACACCCTTCTCCAGAGGGACATAAGAGTTGTAGGATGCTTAGATTCTGATCACCTTTCAAAAGGCAAACAGCTGCCTCTTTCAAAGAGAAGCAAAACTGATGAGCAGCATCAATTAGCCTTCAACTGAACAGAACAACTTTGTGCTATACCTCAAAGGGAAAATATATAGTCGCTTTGGATGAATCAACTGATGCTATTGACTTGCTGCAGGGTTAGACTTCATTCAGGTCGTAAAAGAAGATTTTCTTCACTACGAAGAGTTACTTGCTCTGGGAACTCTTGAGAACAAAACACAGGGAATATCGTATCTCAACAGCTTTCAATGTTAATGTTGTGAAGTTGGACCAATTTTGGTAAATTTAGTAAGTGTATGTACAGATGGTACCTCTTCCATGGCAGGAAACATGAAGTGTTTATTGTTTAGATAAAAAAGTATTACCAAATCCAGATGCTCTCATTTCTTTCAATTTTATCTTGCATCAGCAAAATCTCTGTGCTAAAAGTACTTTTTCTTTTTTTTCTTTTTTTTTTTTTTTTTGTAGTTGAGACAGAATATTGCTCTGTCTCCTGGGTTAGAGTGCCATGGCATAAGCCTAACTCAGAGCAACCTCAAAATCCTGGGTTCGGGTGATTCTTCCTGCTTCAGCCTCCTGAGTAGCTGGGATTACAGGTGTGTGCCACCATGCAAAGCCAATTTTTGTACTTTTAGTAGAATTGGAGTCTTGTTTTGCTCAGACTGCTAAACTCCTGACCTTACACAATCCTTCTGCCTTTGCCTCTCAATGCTGAGATTAGAGGTGTTAGCCACCATGCAAGGCCTAACTCTACTTTTTTTTTTTTTTGAAACAGAAGTCTCACTTTATTGCCCTTAGTAGAGTACTATGGTATCACAGCTCACAGCAACCTCCAACTCCTGGGCTTAGGCGATTCTCTTGACTCAACCTCCTGAGTAGCTGGGACTACAGGCTCCTGCCACAATGTGTGGCTTTTTTTGTTGTTGTTGTTGCTACAGTTTGGCTGGGGTCAAATTCGAACCCACCACTCTTGGTATATGGGGCCAGTGCCCTATCCACTGAGCCACAGGTGCCGCCCCTTAAGTGACGCTTTGCAACAAGTTATACATATTGTTAACTATTCTTGTGCAAATGTAACACGGCATCATCAATTTCTAAAGTTGAACAATGTGTTATTCAGTGTGGATTTGCTGTATCATTCTAAAAAGTGCATTGGCTATCATAAGGAAAGTTGTTAGCCAAAATTTTATCTCTGTGAGAGCAGACAAGTTTTATGAAGAAGAGAATCAGCAATGTGAATTATTAAAAGAAGATTTCTATTTTGTGTGCTATAATACCAGATCAAAACAACTTGAATAATTCTTTGCAAGGTAAAACCAAAACTGTATATGATATGTGGCAAAAAATCTAAGCATTTTGGAAAAAGCTATCTTTTGTCAAAACGCTTCTTCAAAAGGAAATTTCAGATGAACATTTTCCCCAGTTAGCAAAGTTCACTGATGAGCAGGATGATATATGTGAATGATTTGAAAAATATGCAGCTGTTATAGACCTATTAATTGGAGAATATAAAGAAAGGTTCACTGACTTTGAGAATCGTGATATCACACTCCATCAGCCTCACCTAGTTGGTATCATCAAGTCACCTAAAGAACTATAGATGGAATTGATTGAGGTCTTAGTAGATGACATTTTAATTTAAGGGCATTTTTTGATGCTAAAAAAGATCCAATTAAAATATAGGAAAATTCAGTAGAACACCATGCCTTCAGCAACATGCCCCCAAAATGCTCTCTTGATTTTTAGCCACTTACTGATGTAAAACCACATTCTCCTACCTTCCTCAAATCATGAGGCCCTTATGGTCAAGAATGAGTGGCCTAGAGGATTAACTGAGATTTCATGTTGCAACCAAGTATTCAAGTGCTTTCCAAGGAAGAGGTGACACAAAAAAGTCATTAAAAGGTTGACTAGGCTTGGCACCTGTAGCATAGTGGTTATGGGGCTGGCTACGTGCACCAATGTTGGCGGGTTTGAACCCAGCTTGGACCTGCTAAACAACAATGAAAACTGCAACAAAAAATGGCCAGGGGTTGTGATGAGTACCTATAGTCCCAGCTACTTGGGAGGCTGAAGCAAGAGAATGGCTTGAACCCAGGAGTTGGAGGTTGCTGTGAGCTAAGACACCATGGCACTCTACCAAGGGCGACATAGTGAAACTCTGTCTGAAAAAAAAGGTTGGCTAACTTTCAAATTAATGGTTTTGTTTTTTTTGAAATTATACTGTGTAGTATAATTAGTATAATACATTATTTTTACAAAATAATGTAATGAAAGTTTTTTGAATGTAGATTTATTTGATTATAACTAAATTAATGTAGCCTTCTAACATGGAAAGATTACCTATTTCTGATCTAGAACATCTAAAGAAATTACCACTATCACCATACTTAATGGTGAGAGACCAGACGCTTTCCTTCTGTCACTGGGAACACAGCAAGGATGTTCTCTCTTGCCACTCTTAACTCAGCATCCTATTGGAAGCCCTAGTTAGAGTAAGAAGAGAAGTGAAAAAAATATAGAGAGAGATTTGGAAGAAAGAAATAAAACTATCTTTTTTCACAAATGACATGATTATTTAGAAAAATCCAAAGAATCAAGAAAAAAAATCCCTGGAACTAGTAAGTGATTACATCATAGTTGTAGGATAGAAGGTTAACATACAATAGTCAACTGCTTTTCTATAAGAGACACTATTAAAGTTTTGAGATACTTGAAAATAAAGAAGTGTAAAATGATTTTGATTACCATATTTTCTCAAAATAATCACCATGACATTCTATCCACTTGTGCATTCGTTTTTTTATGTTTTTTTAAATTTTTATTTTTTATTAAATCATAGCTGTGTACATTAGTGCAGTCATGGGGTACAGTGTGCGGGCTTCATATACAATCTGAAATATTTTCATCCAACTGTTCGACATAACCTTCATGGGATTTTCTCGTTTATTGTGTGAAAACATATGTGTTCTGCATTTAGTAGGTTTCACCTGTCCCTTCTAATATGCACCATAAGTGTGATCTCACCATTTACCCTCTTTCCACCTACCCTCCCCCTTATAAACCATGTTTGAAAACACTTTTCCACAGTTCACTTTTGTAGTTGCGAACATCTTCTTCAGGGCTGGAGAACTTTCTTTCATGTATGCGATTTTTTTACTGTAAGGAGGAGGAAATGATCTCATTGGGCCAGGTCAGGACAGTAGGGTGGATGAGTCATAAGTTTAACTTCTGTGGACTCCAGGAGCTGAATGGGATGTTGGCTGTGAGGGCAGGTGCGATGTTATGGAACAAGGTGTTCCCCCTCAATTCTGTCCTTGGCCACTGTTCTTAAAGCTTCTGGAAAACCTTTGCTAGGTGTACTATTGTGTACCATTGAGAAGTAACAGTCCTTTGTTCCTCCAGAGGAACAATTGCAACATGACCACTTTTGGAGAAGAAAGTTGCCACCATTTTCTTTCTGACACCTCAGGGCTTCTTCACTTTTGTTGGTGGATTTTCGTCAGGTAAAAAAAATATCCATACGCTGACTGATGCTTATTCTTTGGATCAAACTGGTAAATCCAGGTTTCCTCACCAATAATGGTGTCAGCAAAACATCTAGTCCTGCCTCTGTCAAATCTGTCTAGCATTTCTTTTCATCTTTGTGGGTCGTAATCAGTGACAGTGACACACACCCTGAATTCCCCACTATATTGTAATCATAAGATATTTGGGGTTAATTCTGTTGTGAAATAAATTCCTTTTTAGAGTAATGATATATGTTAAAATCTTAATGTGTTAATGTACTAAAAATGAATTATGCAAATTCCTAATTTCTGTATAGTTTCTTATCTTTAAAGTGGGTTACTAAGAATACATTTTACTTTTATTATAAATTAAAACAATCTGTGTAAAGCTCTTAGTACCAAGCTTAGTATATTTTAATATTAGTTGTTGATACTATTATTATCTTGTAGTGCCTGCAACATGTAAGGGATTAAAAATAGTACAAGAAATTAATAATACTTTACATTTGCACAAAACCCTAGGGCTTTTTAAATACATGATGCATATGAAAGCACTTTAAAAACCTCTAATGTTCCTTGCAAATGTAAGAAGTTAGTATTTTCTTGGGCTTTTTGGAGCTCTCTTCAACCTCACAGTGATTCTGTGAGGTCTACAAGGAAAATATTTGACTTAATTTTATAGATGAGGGAGTTAAAATTCAGAGAACACACGAGAGAGGTTCATCCCTTCCACTGAGTATGCCATCTTGGACAAATTATTTAACCTCTCTGAGCATCGGCTTCTTCCTTTATAAAAGAGGGGAACCTCCATTTGCTTCTAGGATGGTTCTTGACTGAGCTAATGTACATTATGCACTTAGCTTCATGCATAAATTTTCCAAAAATGCTACAATAATTATTGTATATATTAATATTGTCTGTTTTTCTATAGCCTCCTTCACCTGGTGAATAATAAAGGGAAGAATCACTGTTTAATTATCATCTTTCAAGATTGAGTTTCAGCAGAGAATCATGGCTTCCAGATCTCAGGTTTTATTTATTTGCTTGAGCATGTATGGAACACCTCTGATAGCTGTACTTGGGTGAGGTACAGTGGCCTATGGAAAGATGGATGCAACTTTAACTTTGTCCTCAAGGAGGTAATACAATGGCATGAATAACATATGTATTAGTATGTATTACGTAGGGAGAGGGTGTAAAAATGTTGCAGGAGCAGACTTTACAACTTTAAGATCCCCTTAAGATTGTAACAGTAAAGAAAAAAATGCAGGGAAAAGTGAGAATTGAATGAAACCTTGAGCACAGAGTAGAATTAACGTTGCAAATATTTGCATCCTGGAAACCCACATTTTTCAACTAGGCAACAGATTGAGTTTTATTCTTTCAATCATTGTCAATGAAATTCGTATTTTTATAACAAAGGTAAATGAGCCATGGAGTTTGTTCTATTAATACTAGCACTTCTGTAATACTAATTAGTTTCCATGCAGTGAGGATAGGCCATGATATCAGTTGAGCATGAAGGTAATGTTGGTATCGTATGTACTTTCTATTAGGCAAGGGAAGATGGTAGTAGAATTATAACCTTTAGCAGGAAAGGAAAAACCATTAGTTTATCTGCTGTGTATGCAGGAGACTTTTCGACTCCATTTTTAAGAAAATAAAAAATAAATGCCTGCCACCAGCTTCCTCCCCACAGAGGTGCACTCTAACCTAGAGAGCCCCTGCCCTGGAGCAGGCTGCATTTCCTCCCAGACCCGCCTCAACAGCAAGCAGATCCACCGCTCAGTATTTTTTTTACACAGGTATTGTCTCAGTACCCACAGAAAGCATTCACATTTTATTGTTTCGAGTTCATTTCTAATGTCTGTCAAGCAGTTACCTTGACCTGCCCTATTGAGCTATTTAAGTTCTCTTCCAACATCCTAATTTCTATTTTTTTCCTAAACTGAATTGGCTATAAAGTTGAATAGGTTTAGAGGTTTTTTTTTTTTTTTTTTTTTGAGACAGAGTCTTGGGTAGAGTACCATGGCGTCATAGCTCACAGCAACCTCAAGCTCTTGGGTGTTAGTGATTCTCTTGCCTCAGCCTCCCAAGTAGCTGGGACTACAGGCAACCACCACAATGCCTGGCTATT
The DNA here is from genome assembly GCA_963573935.1 of Arctocebus calabarensis. Taxonomy (NCBI): domain Eukaryota; kingdom Metazoa; phylum Chordata; class Mammalia; order Primates; family Lorisidae; genus Arctocebus; species Arctocebus calabarensis. The sequence continues at coordinate 9,474 of CAUYON010112907.1, forward strand.
TAGTTGTTGTTGTTGTAGTTGTTGTCGTTTGGCAGGCCCAAGCTGGATTTGAACTTGTCAGCTCTAGTGTATGTAGCTGGTGCTCTAGCTACTGAGCTACAAGTGCTAAGCCTAGAGAGTATTATTAACCATATTTTTTTCCCATAAGTGCTGTTTTAGTTTTTTTAATGTAGTATTTTGCAGAAGACAGTTTTTTTTTTTCAGAATGTATGTACCATGCTATATTTCAGGTTTTTGCAAGAGGGGCCCCTGTACCCCTTGGTTTAGAGGGCCCAGATTTGGCCCTCCTTAGGATGAACAGTTCGTGAGGGCTAGGAGCATTTGTTTATGTGGAGGTTATGTATCCTTTTAGTATACGCTTTTTGTACTTAGACCTGTAATGCCCAGCTTCAGGGGTCCTGATTCCACTTACAAAGTCTATGTGGGCTCCTTGCTGAGTTTGTCCTACTAAGGACAAAATGTGTTGCCAGTGTGGAAAACCCCAGACCTGAGGAGTATTAAAGGAGCAGGTATTTGAAGCAGGTGAGCAAACCAGGTTCAAGGTTGAAGGATGACTCTTCTCATGCTACTACTCTCTGCTTCATAATCACACTGACTTTGGGGATTCTAAATTCAAACCTGAGTTTCCAGATCTAGAGCAGGATATATTTGTCAATGTAGGAAAAGCCAACATATTTATTTCACAATTAGTGTGCTATGTGAGAGTTAAATATCTAGACACGTGATCTTGGGCCTCTATTTGTAATCTTACTCTGGGCCCTACCAATGTTCGGCGCAGGCCTGGTTAACAACAAAATTTCTATGACTAAATAAGTTCAATATTATTATTTTTTCCTTGTATAAATAATTCCTTTGGGATTTTGATGGGGATTTCATTGAATCTGTAGATTTCTTTGGGTGGTATTAGCATTTTGACAATATTAAATCTTCTAACCCATAAACATGGGATATCTTTCCATTTGTTTATGTTTTCTTTATTTCATTAAATTTACTAATTTTTATTACATGTGTCTTTTACCTCTTTAGTTAAGTTTATTCTTAAGTACTTTGTCCTTTTTGATGCTTGTAAATGGGCTTGTTTTCTGCATTTCTTTTCTATATTGTTGTCCATGTGTAGAAATGCAAATGATTTTTGTATATTGATCTTTTATCTTGCAACTTTATTGAATTATTCATTCTAAGTTTTTAGGTGGAGTCTTTCTACATATAAGATCATGCCATCTGCAAACAGAAATAATTTACTTCTTCCTTTTTGATTGATACCTTTTCTTTTCTTGTTTTCCCTGCCTAATTACTCTGGCTAGTCATACAAATGACCAATAGGCATAAGAAAAGCTATTCAAAATCACTAATTATCATGGAAATGAAAATCAAAATCATAATGCAATATTAAGAGGCATCACAAATGCCCCCCCACCAAAATCACAAGTGTTGGCAAAGTATAGTGAGGAACTGAAACCTGTGTGTACTGTTGGTGAAAATATAAAATGGTGAAGGGGCTGTGGAAAGCAGTATGGGGTTTCCTTTAAAAAATTAAAATTAGAACTACCATACAATCCTGGAAATTCTACTTCTGCATATACATACAAAGGAAATGAAATAAGGATGTCAAAGAGATATCTTCATTCTTTTTTTTTTATAATTTTATTGAATCATAATTGTGTACATTAGTGCAATCATAGGGCACGATGTGCTTCATATACATTCAGAAATATTTTGATCGTACTGTTACAGATAGCCTTCATGGCACTTTCTTGATCACTATATAAAGTCATTGATACTCTACCTTTAATAAGTTTCACCAATACCCTGCTGAGATGCACCATAGG
>CAUYON010112913.1:0-36667 GCA_963573935.1 Arctocebus calabarensis
TACATTGGATACTTTTTCTTCCATTCTAGAGATACTTTGCTAAGGAGAACATGTTCCAGCTCCATCCATGTAAATATGAGAAAGGAAAAGTCACCATGAGGTTTTTGCTCAAATGTTTCCTTCTCAGGCTTTCCTTGATGCCCTAACTTACATTACAGCCCACACCATCCAGCACTGTATATGTACTAATTAATTTTTCTTCATCAGGTTTATTTCATTTTGACAATTCTTATTTTTTATTGACTTTGTCACCACTTTAGGAATATAAATTTGCTCTTCATTGTATCCACAGTACTTGGTGGTATGCTTATTAGCGTGTGCTTAATAAATAGTTGATGAGTATGAATGGCTAGAACCCCTGCATTGCTGTACATGCCTGGACAGTGAGTGGGAACAGCCCTGGTCATGTGTGGGTGGAATCATACCTAGGACACTGGGACAGGGGGGTGGTGGTTAAAATGAGATGATTGTTATTCGTACCTACCACATAAGCATTTTCTTGAAGAAACTTCTGCTGAAAGGTGAGACAGAAAAGGTTGGCATGCTAAGTTGTGCTGAAAAATTTCATGGTGATTAACAGAGCTAATCAGAATTTAAAAGGATAAAATAACCATATAAAGGGAATAAAATTTTATTGTTTACCATCTCAAGGAGAGGTACTTTCATCTTTACTTCACTTAACCTGTGTTTTATTGAGATTGTTTAATCTCCTAGAACTAGCATACAATTCTAATCTGTGTTTGAGACAGAAGTTTCTGTAATTTATTTTTCTTCCCATTCTTCAACCTCATCTCAGGAAAAGAGAAAAGAGATACTTGGGAATTTGAAACTTGCCAGCAAAAAAAAAAAGTAGGAGAAGAGATCTTTTCCTTTGTGACTTAAAATCACACAGAACTAATTCCAACCTACCCTCAAAACAAACCAAAATGTGAAAAACCTCTGACAGTGCTTTGTAAACTCTACGGGTGTATGAATGCACCTGAAAATTTGATGACTGATATAAATGAAACCTTGACTCCCTTTGAACTTCACATCTACACAGTTCTGTCTGTAATTCCAAGAGTATGAACTCCCCAAACCTCTTTAAGTTCTAGTTGAGAGTCTTTGCTTCGATGAAGTATGTGGTATAAGTACAACACTGCCTTGTTACTGGCAAAGTCAAAATGTGTGGCAAAATCAGGTAGGTGATTTTATTCAGGTTGTTACTCCAGGGAGAACATTAATGAGAAATGGGTCAAAAAAAAGGAAGGGAGGCTGGGATTTTATATAGTGACGAGGAGCCCTGCTTGACCACACTTTACTTATGCTCCTCAGAGCGCTCTTTCTGATTAGCATTTGACCCCCGGCCTTCCAGGTCTGTCCTAACAAGTCCACTTGAACAAGAATCCCACCGAGTCAGTCCAGCAAGTGCACCTCCACCCTTGCTATCTGATCATGGTCCTCATCTTTATCTACCTTTGAGTGATACATTCTTGATCCACTATTAAGAAGGTGTCACTTTACTGCAGCTTGACAAGAACCCTCCTCTTAGAAATTTTTTATTCATTGATCCCCTCACTCCGCTCTTTGGTTATAAATCCCCATGTTTCCTCATAATTGGAGTTGAGCTTCAACCCAGTTGTGATAGAATTGGCCCCTACTGAAATTGTCTTAATTAAGTAAAGTCTCCTTTACTGTCTTTACAAATGCTATAATAATTTTTCTTTAATAAGCAGATAAACAAGGGGGTGAAAATAGCAGACATTGAGTCCTATTAGAGTGGTATAGGGAAGGGTTCTTTGGAGGTGGATACAAAGTGGTGAGGGGTTTGGAAAACAAAATACTGGAGAGGTGATTTCTCAGTTTTCAGAGAGAACTAGACTCAGGTAAAATTCACTGTTAATTCAGAATCATTATATTTTTGCCGTGAGGATTCAACTTTCAAAAGCAAGTTTCGGAGATTTAAAAGTTAATCTGTGAAGAAATTATGTGAAGGTTAAAAATTTATCACATGTAGTATAATATTTTCTTCATAAAACTGGAGGGCAGTGATTAAAGAGAAGACATTAGTAAGAAATTTGTCATGAACTGATGTTACTTTTAGCTTTACTGCAAAACAGATTCTTCAGGTGGAGATAGACTTCTTAACTCATTATTGTCTCGAACGGTGTTTTTCAACCTTTTTTCTATCTCATGACACACTTGCCTTAGTTAAACTTCTATGAAACACTTAAGTTATGGGTGATGCCTGTGGCTCAGTGAGTAGGGTGCCGGCTCCATATGCTGGAGGTGGTGGGTTCAAACCCAGCACAGGCCAAAAACAAAACAAAACAAAACACTTAAGTTATGTTGATAAAAAAAAAAAAGAATAAAAATAAGAATATTCTTACTGTGCTTTGAAATTCTTTGCAAAATAATTTAATTAATGAGCTTTAAAATTTCTGTAGCATACCTAAGATCTTCTCACAGTTCACAATCATTGGTCTAGAATTTTTCATTGTCCTCCTTTCCCTGTAAGAACTGGCTTCCTAATATGATAGTATATAGTATACGTATTTTACAAAAGGAAACCATAAGCTTGGAAAGCCAGGCGCCTAGTATCCCCAACCATGGAAATTTTCTCATAAAGACCTCTAATTTTCAAAGCCTCCATGTTTGACCTTGAATGTGCCAAACGCCACATCCTTACTTTTTCTTAATTCTCTTGATCGTCCTTTCTTTATATGATATCAGTATGATTTATCATTGTCAGTCTTACTCTAAAAGAATTTTTAAAAATTAAAAGAAAGAAAATTATATTAATATAGGACTTCAAAGTATTAGTTCATTCTTCTAGTCACTTAATATTTACACACACATTTTATTTCGCTATGTCTCTTAACTACCTTCATTACCCATCCATTTCTGGAAAGGAAATACAGATCTTTCTTCCTCATCTCCAACTGCCTAACTAGTAAAACAAACACCCATAATAAATGAAAAGTACTAGCGTAGACATTGTTAGAAGTCATAACCAAGACAGTTTTAGTTCTCATGACTCAAATCTAAGTGGAGTGGGAAAGAGTGAAGACAATTAAAAAAAAACCTTTTTTACAAGTCAGAGGGACTATGGTGTGGCTGCTCATGAAAAAAAAAACAGATAAGATAAAAGAATAAGGCATTATTTTAGTAGGTGATGTCCAAAATAAACAAATGTCTCAGGGATGTTGCTCCTCCTTGCTGGACTTGAGGGACCTGGGAAATTACATTGCCTGAGATGAACCTGGATGGTAAGATGTTATTTAATTTTTTTTGAGTATTTATGCCCCTAAGAATTTAGAAGCCACAATTCTAATAAGAAACCTAAGAAAGAAGTGAATTTTTTAATTAGAGAGAGGTATGCTTCCAAATAAGTGATGAAATTATAGACTTGAGGAATATAGATACCAATTATCTGTTACTCCATAGCAAATTATTTTAATATTTAGTGGCTTTAAAAATGAACAGTTTTATTTGCTCATGACCCATGACTCAGCAATTGGGATGGTCCGAGCTGAGCAGTTTTCCGATAGAGTGGCTTGGGGTCACTGATGTGGATGGAGTCATTTGGTGCCGTGTCTCTGCCTGGGTGCTCTAAGGCGACCTCACCCACATAGCTTGTGGTAGACCCAAGCTGTCTGCTGGTCTGTTCTCTAGCCCAATATCCCTGGTTTCTTCATATGGTGGCAGCATTTTAAGAATTCAAGGACAAATGTATAGATTCTTCTCAACCCCATAATTGTTTTATATTTACTGATGTCTTACTGTCCAAATCAAGTCATGTGGCCAAAGCCAGCAGGACTCACTGGGACCATTGCTGTGACAGCATACAATGGAAGCACATGCAGTTGATCCTCATTATTTGCAGATTCTGTATTTCCTAACTTGACTACTTGCCCCAAATCAAAACACACAGTGCTTTTTCAGTAAGTTACAAACATGTACAGAGTGGAGAGAAATTTGAATCTCCTGACACACTTTCCTGGCTGAGATTGAACAGATGATTCTCTGATTATTTGTTTCAGCTCGTATTGTGAATGAGTATCCTTTTTGTAGTACCATATATTTAGTGCCATGTTTTTTACATGTTTATATTTTCATTGGCAATTTTTCTGTTCAAAATGGCTCTGAGCATAGTGTTGAAGTGCTGTGTCCCTAAGCACCAGAGGCTGTGATGTGCCTTACAGAGAAAAGAGATGTGGTAGACGAGTATCATTCAGGTCTAAGTTATGATGCTGTTGGCTACGAGTTCAGTGTTACTGAATCAACAATCAATACTAAGTAAGGTGTCTTTATGCAGAATCATACCTAAAAGAAGGTTATATATCAATCAGTTGAGAAAATGTTGTGACACAGTAAGACTTAGGGAAACCTAATGCTCCCTTTCTTTCTAGGATCACTGGTTTAGAATTTGCTAATTCAGTGTGTGTGACACCTTTATTGAATAACACTATCATAAATAATGAGAATTGACCATAGGGCAGTGAGTGTTGCTCTGTGGGTAGGGAGCTGGCCCCATATAATGAGGGTGGCAGGTTCGAACCCAGCCCCAGCCAAACTGCAACAAAAAAATAGCTGGGCATTGTGGCAGGCGCCTGTAGTCCCAGCTACTTGGGAGGCCAAGGCAAGAGAATCACCTAAGCACAAGGGCTGGAGGTTGCTGTGAGCTGTGACACCACAGCACTCTACCAAGGGTGACAAAGTGTGACACATCTGTCTCAAAAAAAAAATGAGAATTGACCATATATCAGTTTCCACCTGGTGGAGTTTAAGAGAAGTTAATGAAAATTATAAGCCACTCCTGATAAATTTGGCAATAAAGGAAAAGATAAGCCCAGGTGAACTGAATTACTTCAATAACAATTCGATTTGATGGCTATTTATTAGGTATTTATATAATTGGGCAAAGCAATGTCCATTGTAGGTTTGGGGAATGAGGATAAAATTTGAATACTTGGTTATATTTTCAAGAGGATTGGAATCTAGTAAAGGAAACTAGGCAGCAGGAACTAAATATGATTTGGGCTGGAGGAGAGATGGTCAGAAAATATAAAGGAAACCCAGTGACGAGATACATATTTGGCTGGTGAAATTAGTGTAGTCCTGACATGATGACATTGAAATATAGATAACATTTTGATAGATAACTATGAGGGAAAATGAAATTTCTTTTATAAGAATCATAAGCAAAAGTTACTCTGGTGTGGGGAGGGGAAGAAGTTTGGGACACTTGGGAGAGGAGTGTGTTATGAAGGCCTAGTACAGTGGTTACATCAAGGGTACTAACAAGTACCATTTCCTAAGCCATGATACATGGACAACTGATGATTACTGAACAGAGATGTGATCTAATTAGAGCTATACTTTGATCAAAAGTTTTCTATAGCAGTAGTTGCATTAGATTTAATTGGAGAGGAGCCACAAAAGAGTCTGGGAGAAAAATCAATACATTATCACAAGAACAACATGATAGATAAAAGGGGCTTTGGATCCAAAAAGAAGGTAATGATTCCACAGATATTGAAGAGCTCTAATCATAGAACTGTGGAGTACAAGTAAAGAGAGTAACAAATATAAACATGAGGTTCTGAGCTGTCTAAATAGATGGTGCCAAAACCTCAAACTGGGAAGAGACAAGGCTTTAGGGGGGATTCAGGATCTGGTATTAAGGAATAAAATAAGGAAAAATAATAAAATCATTTTTATTACTGGTAGAACCTCTAGGAGAGTACTGATTAGAAAATGAAAAATATAGGAAAAGCTAGACTGGGGGTATATATTTGGGAAGTATCTGTATAGAAGCAATTAGGAGGATGTGATTAGAGATAAGATTGTTAAACTGGAACAATTGCAGAAGACAAAGAATATATGTACGAAGAATGCCTTCATGAAATAGGGAGAAGCAAGCAGGAGACTGTGGGATGGAGACACCAAAGGAGAAGAGAGTTTAGACGTGTTCAGAAAGTGACACTTTATAATGATATTCTAAGGAAAGGTTGTTTGAATGATTATAAGATCCTTCACAGCCAGAAAAGGAGCAGGTTCATACCTAACAAAAGAGGTGAAAGACTGTAAGGAAAGAAATAGCAGAAGACGTTAACAAATGGAAGAACATACCAGGCTCTTGGCTGGGAAGAATCAACATTGTTAAAATGCGTATACGTCCCAAAGCAATCTACAGATTCAATGCAGTCCCCATTAAAATACTAACATCATCCTTTGAAGAACTGGAAAAAATAGCTCTTTGTTTTCTATGAAACCAAAAACAAAACAAAACCAAAAAAACAACGTATAGCCAAGGCAATTTTCAGTAATAAAAACAAAACCGGAGTCATCACACTACCGGACTTTAGGTTATATTACAAGACCACAGTGATCAAAACAGCATGGTATGGGCACAGAAATAGAGATATAGACATTTGGAACTGAATTGTAAACCAAAGGATTAAAAACCAGTCTCTCCTAGCCATCTGATTTTGAATAAACCAAACAAAACATACCATGGGGAAAAGAATCTCTACTCAATAGATACTGCTGGGAGAACTGTGTAGCCATATGTGATAGACTGAACCTGGACCTACACCTTCATCACTTACAAAAAAGTGACTCAAGATGGATAAAATATTTAAATCCAAGACTTGTAACAGTAGAAATCTTAGAAGAAAGTGTGGGAAAAAGTCTTGAAGATGTTGGTCAGGGGAAAGATTTTATCAAGAATACTCCAGTGGCAATAGTAATAACAACAAAAATAAACACATGGGACTTAATTAAACTAAAAAAAACTTTTGCACAGCTAAGGACACAACAATTAAAACAAGTAGACAAACTTAGGCATGGGAAAAGATATTTGCATTTTATGAATCTGACAAAGGCTTGATAACTAGGACCTATAGAGAACTCAAATTAATCAAGGAAAAAAATGCTCATTGTCCCTAATCATCAGAGAAATGCAAATCAAAATCACCCTGAGATATCACCTAACCTCAGTGGGAATAGCCCACATCACAAAGTCCCAAAGTTGCAGATGCTGGCACTGATGTGGAGAGAGGGGAACACTTTTACACTGCTGGTGGGATTGCAAACTAATACAGCATCTGTGGAAAGAAATATGGAGAATTCTCAAAGAACAAAAAATTGACATTCCATTTGATGCCACAATCCCATTACTAGGCATCTACCCAGAAGAAAAAAAAAATCATTTTATCAAAAGACATTTGCACTAGATTGTTTATTGCACCTCAATTTACAGCCACCAAGATGTGGAAATAACCTATCAACCATCAACCCGGGAATGGAATAATAAACTGTGGTATATGTACACCATGGAATACTATTCAGCCACAAAAAGATGGTGACTTTACAGCTTTTGTATTAACCTGGATGGAGGTGGTACACATTCTTCTTAGTAAAGTATTGCAAGAATGCAAAGGCAAATATCCAATGTATTCAATACTAATATGAAGCCAGCAGATGGTCTAATATACACCCACCTAAGAGAAAAACTCATTTTAATTCTAACTGGGGGGAGGGGAAAAAAGGAAGAGGATTGCTATGCTCCCACTTACTGGGCACAATGTAAGGGTGCAGGGCACACCTCTTGGGTGAGGGACACAACTACAAGAGGGACTCTACCTAATTCAAATATTGTGATTTGGTTGTTTTGATCTTCATATTAACCTCAAATAAAAAAAATAAAAGGAACTGATTTAAGAATATTGAAATAAGAAGTCAGATTGCACGGGAGCTTGAGGAATATTTAGTATCTAAAGAAAAAAGATGGGATGGTTGCTCAAGAGGGTAACTTGTTGAGGTTTCTTCAGGATAGGAGTTCTTTTAGAGGCATGGTTTGCAGATTTATTTTGTGGTTTGAAGACAGAGGAGGGTGAATAGCATACTGGGTTTAGTGTTAGTTGGAGAATGGAAAGTGGGCATGAGGTTAGGTGATATCTTAGAAATTTAAGAACAGAAAAAATTCTAAGCTGAAATGGCTGGTTGTGAGATAGTTTGGGTAGGAAGACAAATAATTCTTAGACAGATATAGTAGTCAGAAATAGTAGTATATAGTAGGGGAAGGACTGGAAAAGAGACAATGGGGATGAGGAGTGGATTTAGTGGGGCCAAGAAGTAAAGAAATAAAAATGAGAGCCTATGGTTGTATCAGAGAAGAGATTCTTTTCATAGCTTTTGAATTGGGAAATAGAGTCATTCCAGGTATGTTAGTATGTGTTTAGAATAAAATAGGAATAACAGGAATTAGATTGAAGAGTTTGAAGAACAGGGTTTCAGGAAGTTTACAACATCAATGTTGAAGTTACTAAAGGAATATTATCAAAGAATAATGACAGAGAAGTAACTGAGAGGAAGATCACTAGTCAAATACGAACAACGCTGAGTCCAAATGACTCTATGATGGCCTGGCTGGAATGAATGAATTTCTTAAGTGGTTTACAAGGCAGTTAACATAAGCAGGTTAGAGGAAATAAAAATAATAACGCAATTATTTTCTCTTAGTGCTTTGTATTCATTATACATATGTGGAGTAACCAGCTCCAGCGAGGCCCTTCTCTATCTGCCTTCTGCAGGTGTCAGAGCTCAGATTTGATGCAGCGTAACTCTGGATGACTTGTATTACTGTTTCATATTAGCTTAGTTCCTTATGGAATTATGTTCAGTGAATTGAATTTTAATCTGTCATTGGATTTTAACACAAGTGCTGCAATTACACAATATGCCCTACAGTGTTTTAATGTTTATTTTTTATCAACATTTACATATTTGATTTCATTTGATTCTCATAAAAATCCCATAAATACTACTCTTCTTTTCAAAATGAGGAACTGAGGAGCAGAGAGGGAGATTATTAAAAGTTTTCCAATCTATATGTCTCCTTAATCACAACACCAAGTTTTGAAATTATGTCTATTTTGAACACAGATCACTTTTTTTTTACATTAACCCTTAGAGATGAAGGGAGTTCACAGCTATGAAGGATTGTGTATAACCAAATATTTCAGGTCTATCTGTTTAGGTTGTGATTGTTTTAAAAAAATTTTTGGATTAATGTAAGTGTACTGATCATATAACATACAAGTGGGTTACAATGTCTGTGTCTACGTGAGTCCTGGGTGCAGATCTATCTTTTCTACCTCTGACCCGCTCCAGATGTAGAAGCCACATATTATTCCAGGAATACTTTGCACTAGCTCTGTGAAATTTTGGTATCTGCATTAGATAGTAGAGCACTCTTTTTTTTTTTTAAGGTCTATTTTTTTGTTATTATTATCTTTATTTATTTTTTTAATTTTATTATCTTTATCATTAAATCATAGCTGTGTACAATAGTGCAATCAAGGGGTAAAATGTGCTGGTTTCATATACAATCTTAACTATTTTCATCAAACTAATTAACATAGCCTTCCTGGCAATTTCTCCGTTATTATATGAAGACATTAGTGTTTATCAGACATAAACTTTGGAATAAAACATACACATAATAAGTTGTGGAATGAGGAGAAAAGAGAAAGTGAACAAATGAATAAGAAATAGCCATTTCTTCCTGTCTAGCAAGGGAAACAGACATGAAAACAGGTGAGCTATCTGAATAGACATTTCTCAAGAAGATGTATAAATGGTTAACAGGTGCACGAACTAATACTCAGTGTAACTTTTCAGAGAAATGCAAATCAAAAGCACAATGAGATTGTACCCTAGTTATAGAAGCTATTACCAAATAGACAAAAAATAACAAATTCTGGTAAGGACGCAGTGAAAAGAGAACTAAACTGATAGTGTTTAAGAGCCATGATGGGAAAACCTATGAAAGCTCCTCAAACACTTAAAAATAGAACTACCGTAGGATCTAGCAATCCCATTGCAGAGTAACAAAGGCACACCTCACTTCTGTTTATTGCAGCCCTATTCATAATTACCAAGATGTATAATCAGCCTAAGTGTCCATGAGTAGAGGAGAGGATGAAGAAAATGTGTGATACATATCTATGATGAAATATTCAGCCCTTAAAAAGAATGAAATCCTGTTATTTGCACCAACGTGGCTACAACTAGAGCTCATTATGCTCAATGAAATAAGCACCAAAAGACAAAAAATATCTCATGGTTTCACTCATCTGTAGGAGCTAAAATCATTGATCTCATTATCTCATGGAAGCAGAGTAGAATGATGGTCCTTGGAGGCTGGAAGGGTGAAGGAGGAGGAAGAGAAGTTGGTTATTGGGTACAAACAGACAGAGAGAAGGACTTAGTTCTAGTGTTTGACAGCCCAGGGGGATGACTACAGTTAACAGTAATTAATTGTGTATTTCAAAATAGTTAGAAGAGGAGATTTGAAATGTTTGCAGTACAAAAAAATGATAAATGTTTGAGGCAATGGATATGTTAAATATCCTGATTGGCTTACTACACAGTGTATATATGTACCAAAGTTATCACCGTATATATGTATCAAAGTTATCACCTGCACCCTGTAAATACATATGGTAATATATTAATAAAAAGGAGAAAAAAAGTATTTTTTAAAATTTCACAAAATTTAAAAGAAAACAAGTAAGCCAGTGAAGGAAATGAGGAAATGAACAGAGCATGAGAAAAGTTCCTAAGACTTGATTACAGAAATAATGTTTGAGGTTGAGGGAATTTGTGGTGCTCGTGAGTTGCTCTAAATTGTGTTTCTAGGTGTGTATTACACAGAAGCATGAGTAGGCAAAATATATCCATGGAAAGCACCTCTTTCTTTCCTATTGCGAGTTGTTAATCTCCAACGTGATATCATGAATTAAAAATTCAGGCATCAGCCACACCTGTAGCTCAGCGGGTGGGGTGCTGGCCACATATACCGAGGCTGGTGGGTTCAAATTTGGCCCAGGCCAGCTAAACAACAATGACGACTACAACAAAAACATAGCCAGATGTTGTGGTGGGCACCTGTAATCCTAGCTATTTGGGAGATGGAGCAAGAGAATCGCTTAAGCCCAAGAGTTGGAGGTTGCTGTGAGCTGTGATGCCATAGCACTCTACCAAGGGCGACAATGAGATTTGTCTCTAAAAAAAAAAAAAAATTCAGGTATTCATAGAGTATAGGGTTCTGCTGTGAGTACTATTGATCACTATGTTGGGAAAATAAAGTAATCTTTATTATTATTATTGCATATATCAGATATAAAAAATACAGAGAATAATATAAGAACATGTAGTCATTCTCTACATTATATGGGTTGATATTACACACATAGTTGAAAATTCCTGTGTACTTGTATCACCTTGATGTTTTCCATCCGTTTCTGGAATCAATGGTTTCCATTTTCAAAAATGTCTTAGTTCTTTAACTATACTTTTGTAAACAATGATATTGTCGTGCAATGGTTTAAAATTTATATGAACTGTACCTTATCATACATATTCATTATATATGTTTTGAAAATATTTATCCATGTCATTACATGTAAATATAGCTTGTTTATTTTCTCTGACTACATCATAGCTTATTTTTCCATTCTCTTAGAGATAAATATTTAGGTTGTTTCCAATTCCTCTTCACTGTTAAAAGTAAACATTGCTATAAATATTTCTCTGTGATTCTTTTTAAACATATGGGTGAGAGTATAAACTTAGGGCTGGAATTCCTGGGTTGAAGAATGTATATATTTAAATTTATTAGCTATGACTTACTGCTTGTCAAAGTGGTTGTAGAAAATGTATATTTCTTCAGCAATGCATGCAAACTCCTATTTCCAATACATTATTGTCAAACTTATTTTTAATCTTTGTCAATCCAACGGATATAAAATGGAAAACTCAATTATCATTGTCTATTTGCCATTGGATTTGTCTAATTCTTAATAGAAATCTGTGGGTTATTTTTAACTCTTGGCCTATTTATTAATTTGATCATAGTTTTTATTATAATGAGTTATTTATGTGAATGAGAATGGCAGCAAATGACATCACATTCCAAGGAGATCACACCAAGGCACTTTTGGAGTTCAAAAATATCACTGGGGTTAATTCTGGGAGAACTGCTTAAGAAGGTGAGTGATATCTATTTTCCCATTACATAATCACCATGATTTTTTTTCTAAATGGAGGATAAAACAATAGTATATCACTTTGAGATTGGTCCCAGACATAGGTCACAGGACCCATTTCCTCTTCACTACTGCATCCTCTAAATAGCAAGTATGTTAATTGACAAAATATAGTATCATCAATATTTTGTGATACTATAATAAACTTTGAATGAATTGAAGGGGAAAATGATTTAATCATTCATTGTGAAAAGGCTAGCCTTCAACTATAAAAAAGAGAAAAGTTTCTCATGAAATCTGGTATTTTATTTTAGCTATCTTCTCAAAAGGTAATATTTATTCATCATCTGTTTATCCTATTTATTTCCCATTTTTTAACTTAGCGTATTCTCTTCATGACTGATGTATTCCACTCCTATCTGTCAGTAACAGATAGGGATACTAGTCATTCATTTAAGGTAAAAGATTTTATAAAGCGTGGTATTAACCTCTTAAAATAATTCATGCCATTTTGACGCCCTGGTGTGAATAATCTGAGAGGAGCTACGTCATTCAATGTGAATGAAGAATTTGAATGAGCTGGCTTCTATGGGACCATTCTAAAATGTTTCAGCAGGAATCCAATGTGAGTAAATCTTCTAAAGTGGGTTTATTCCCTATGAATAAGTTACTGTATAGACCTAAATTCCAAGAATTGAATTGATCAATTTGTTGAAATCTCAGGGAAATAAAAATAAAATTAACAATTAGTGTAAAATATGATTGATTCTTTTTAATCTTATCCTGATTTATAAGAGTAAGGAAATTCAATATCTTATAGTACATCAAAATGCATTTTTTAGTAATTCAGAATATACATTATCCATCTTTTGATTTTCTTCCTTCTTTACCTTGCATAGTCTTTTGGACTGTTTGCTGCTCAATAAATAAGTGAATTTTTAGTGATATTTCATAAATACTTGAAACAGAGAATTGGATTATCTGTAGACAAACATTTATAATTAATATGAGTTTAGTAAGATTGTTGGATACAGAATCGACCCATACTAACCAACAGCAATACTGTTGGAATTTTCAATAGCAATATAAACTGTAAAGCATCTAGCACTCATTCTTACCAAACATATGCATTAATGTTTTAAAGAAACAGAAGAAATTATGATACTTATAAGTCAAAGATAATAGACGTTGAGTTTCATAATATATGATCAATTACACCACTAAGAAAAAAGAAATTTATACACACACATATCAGAAATATAGACAAACCAGTGCATAGATAATTCAGAATTAAACTAATAAAAGCCAAAGGTGATTTTAGTACTATATTTGGCAACTACAGTGGATGCAAAAGCAGTTGTTCACAGGTGTAATTATCCTTCATTTCCTTCCTGCTTTTAGAATGAGATCTGGCTGAGAATGACAGAAAGCCTGAAATAATAGTGCATTAAAAAAATCATCCATGCTTAGTTCTGTCTTACATAAAGGGGAGTTTAACTACCGTGGACTAACAAGAGAGCCTTGCAGTCATCAGGAACCTGTGCTGAATATTTCTGATTGAGCTTCCATCTAGAACATGCTGGATGTCTCCTTGCCCAGTGAAGATAGTTACTGGAGCTCCAGTTATTATACCAATATTCTATCTAGAATATATGAGGAGGAGTTAGTAAAGCTGGCCCCATTCCTTTTTAGGGAACCTTATTGAAGTAACACCCTGACTTTTAGTTATAGACCATTGAACAGTACATATTCCATGGCTGTGATGCTTCTTGGCTTATGATGGGGTTGCATTCCTATAAACCTGTCATAAAGTCAGAACTTCTCAGTCAAACCATCGTAAACCAGGACCATTTGGATTTTGTTGTAAAGGATGCTAAAAAAGATACTCTTTGCTTAGGGCACTCATATACTCAGATAAAACTCAGGGCTGTATTTCCAAACAAACGAAGATATTTTGAGATTTCTACCAGTCTCAGCCACAACATGCAGTAGCTTTCTACTGTCACGGAAAAATTCTGTTGGCTGATGATTTAGAAACAAAAACAGCATCTTGGGAGGATACCGTTGTTGATGTGGCTGGAATTTAACTTGAGATCAATTTTGGGAGAGGAGTTTTTACATTTAATAATAAAAAGATGAGGTTATTTGGTGTAAAATATGATACTTGAACACTTTGTAGCCATATCTTGAGTGAGACAGATTATCAATATTTACTTTTTTAAACAGCATTGAAATTTCCATTTTCCCATAATATAGGGTATCTTTCTAAATCCCAGTTTCTCCACACATTCTCTAGCAAACACTACAGATACACAAGGAGAGAGGAGACTCAGGTCCACAGCACTACAAGAAAGCATCAGAGCTGTAACTTGCATGTAACTAGGAAGATGTTTCCAGACCAGCAGAGCCAGCTAGAGCTCACGGCGGAGCTCAGAGAACAGGATGGAGAAGACTCGGGTTGGGAGGAAGAGGTGAAGAGTGAACATAAATAATGTTTATTCCAAAAAGCAGAATCCCGCCGCAAGAATAGGTCTGAGGCTTGATGGGTCAGAGCCGTCCAGAGAAGAATGTTGCCCGCTCACAGGACAGAGGCTGGGGAACAAACCTGAAGACTCGGTAATGAAGAGAAAGAAGGAAAAACACACTGAAAAATTAAGATTGTTGTCAAACTAGAAAAGAATCCCTAAATAAAAGTATGTAGCAATACAGACTGCAAAGAACAAAATAAAATACTATTGATTTTAGAAATCGTACTTTTTGATACGAACAGAAAAGAGCTCTCCCAGATAAGAAATGTTTAATTATACAAATCACTCCTTTTATGACTAGCACCCCCAACTACAGGAAGTTTCAAAACGAACAGAAGATGGCAATCAAAGCCTGTGAAAGAAGGAACAATAAGGATTGCAGGCTGTCAGCTGACAAATATTCTTCCCTCACACCTACCGTGAAGCAGAGGCAAACAGTAAGAAACTCCTCAGCCTTCCTGAGTTAAATACTGCTCAACATTTTCAGACACCAAAACACAGTTGGAATTAGACATTAAATATTTAGAACATAAATTGACAGGGAGAAAGACAAAGAGCTGGAATTAGGGAGACTCGGAGAGGCGTGTGGGGAGCTGGGAGAGGGAACGCGGATGTGAAAATACATTCGTTCATTTCCTTGCCCTGAACTTTGAAATTTTCCCGTGGATTTGAAATTTGTCAAAATAAAAATGTGGCGCCCACACAGACACACAAGGCATTTAATTTCACTCTGCACCACCCACTGCACTGGGGCTGGGCCCACACAGGGAGTTAAGTGAACCAATGGTGAGATAATCGTATGGACATTAATCAATGAAGCTCACAGATAAAAACGTCTTTACTGATTATGCCAAAGGCCATGCAGGGAAATGTCTTGTCCTCAGAATGTGTCTAAGGGGTGTGAGAGGGGCCATCAGATTTCTGAGGGGAAGTTGGGATAGCAGTCCAGAAGTGGTTTGAGATGAAGCCTGTGAGACAGTTTAAGCAGCAAATAGTGAAGAGGAAAGAATTCCAGGCAGCAGGAATAGTATTCATGTGTGTTTTGGATTGGGGGGGAAAACCGAAGAAGAGTTTTTCAGCATATTCAGGTGTTTCTGCTTCCTTGACCTGTGCTGCTTCCACCTGCCCCTGACTCCAGTCTCCTGCCCCTGACTCCAGACTCCTGCCCCTGACTCCAGACTCCTGCCCGGGGACTCCAGACTCCTGCCCCGGACTCCAGCCTCCTGCCCCTGACTCCAGACTCCTACCCTCGGACGCCAGACTCCTGCCCGGGGACTCCAGACTCCTGCCCGGGGACTCCAGACTCCTACCCTCGGACTCCAGACTCCTGCCTGGGGACTCCAGACTCCTGCCCGGGGACTCCAGACTCCTACCCTGGGACTCCAGCCTCCTGCCCCTGACTCCAGACTCCTACCCTCGGACTCCAGACTCCTGCCCGGGGACTCCAGACTCCTGCCTGGGGACTCCAGACTCCTACCCTGGGACTCCGGACGCCTGCCCTGGGACTCCAGACTCCTACCCAGGGACTCCAGACTCCTGCCCCGGACTCCAGCCTCCTGCCCTGGACTCCAGCCTCCTGCCCCTGACTCCAGCCTCCTGCCCCTGACTCCAGTCTCCTGCCCTGGACACTGACACAGGAAGGGTGAGTGGAGACCTATCGGGTGGTGTTGGGGAGAGACTTTCAATTCTATTTTTTATCCTTTTTATTGTTAGATTGTCAAAGTAATGAACATATCTGTTTTCTATAAGAATAATTAAAAGTTAAATCAAAGTTATAAAGGAAGGTTTGGGACATGTTCTGTGTGCCTTGCAGAGCTTCCCTTATCCTTCTCCACTCAAGGAGCCTGGCGGGCGTGGGGGCGACTGGGCAGCTCTGCTGCCTTCCGGCTCCCGGTTGGGTTTGGCCAGTGGGAGACAGAGAGTTTGAACTTGACCTTCCAGATCCCTCCTCGGAGGATCTGCACAATGGGCTGCATTGCTCCAGAGAAGCCCACGTTTGGCACCAGGTGTCTTTTCTGTACGTCTTTCTTTGGATGCTGAAAGCCGCTCCTTTCCCTGCCTGCTCGACTTGTGGTAGGATCAATAACTGCCTCCCCCAAATTTCCATGTGATAACCTTTAGAACCCGTGCTTGTCACTCCATGTTCCTGTCTTGACAAGAGAGTCAAGGACAGAAGGAACGCCGGGGGAGAACGCGTGAAGTGACCCAGGACACGAACAAGGGCCAGGCTAGTGCTGTCGACCTAAACTTCTGCAGCATGCTTACATTCGGTTGATCAAAACAAACAAACAAAAAAAGAAAGGCGGCGCCTGTGGCTCAAGGACAGGGCACCGGCCCCAAATACTGGAGGTGGAGGGTTCAAACCCAGCCCCTGGCCAAAAAAACTGCAGGAAAGAAAAAGAAAGAAAAAATAAAAAAGAATATACCTACTGTGCTTTAAACATCTTTCGAAAATAATTTAATTAATGATCTTTAAAAATGTTAATGGCATACTAGTTGAAAATCACTGCTCTAGAAGCTAGAAAAGGCCAACACACAGATTCCCCCTAGAGCCTTCCGAGGGACTTCACCCTACCAATGAACTTGACTCTAGCACAGTGAAGCTAATTTTACACTCTGCCTTTCTGAACTGGATAACATAATTTGTTACAGCAGCAACAGGACATTGAAACAAGCCTCGGGCGGTAACTGCACTCTGCCCAGGCGAGTGCACCGCCCTCTCTTGCTTGTCTGAAATCCAGTCCATGAGGTTCTCGTAGTTTAACTATCTTCAATTACTCGATTTGAGTGTGACATCTGTTTTCTGTCAGAAACATCTATGAATGTCTGTTTTCTTCATTTTTAAAAGTGTGGATTATAACACCTAAAACGCAAGATAACTCTGAGGGCAAATGGATTAATGAAGTAAAAACACATTTTTAAGTTGTGAAGATCGTTAGTAGAAATCATTTTTCTTGCTCCATACTATTGGGCTCCACTTACTCGGATACTTTCCTGGAATGAGCAATCAAGCCAGAGTGGATAGTTAAAGGCTGTCAGAAACTCATTCAGATTGAGATACAAATTACAAAAACGAACTATGATTTTTTTTTTTTTTGTGAGACAGTCTTATTTTGTGTTCTATGTAGAGTGCTGTGGCATCATAGCTCACAGTAAGTTCAAACTCTTGGCTCAAGCAATCCTCCTATGTAGCTTGGACTACAGGTGCCCGCCACCATGCCTGGCTATTTTTAGAGACAGGGTCCTGCTCTTGCTTAGGCTGAGCTGAAGCCATCCACCCGCCTCAGCCTCCCAGAGTGCTAGAATTACAGGCATGAGCCACCGCGCCTGGCCTAGAATAGATTATGATTAAAACTCTCAAGACAAATACGAAAGGCAAGTTTATTCTGGTAATGTGGAAAGAAATAGTGCCCAAGCACTCATATGCACCAGCCAGTTAATTTATGCTTTAAAGATGAGAGTCCCTTATGTGTGAAAAAACTCGGCACTCTGCCTCTATATAGAACTCTTTGTCACGCGTCTCTGGCCTTTCCCCATGCCGTCCCTTTCTATGCCTTTGTTTTTGTCTGTGTTCCAGATTCTTACTTGTCACCTCCTCTCAGAAGCCATACGTGATCTACAAATCAAGATGAGTGTTCTTAGAAGCGTCCCTATAACACTCGTGGTTTGCTAATCAAATCTATTTACTTTCATATCTCTTCAAACTGTGGGTCATTTTAGGACAAAATTATTTTTATTACCTTTTTGTCCTTAACACCTGACTCAGTGTCCGGTTCTTAGGAAGGTCTCAACAAATATTTAGTAAATGCATTGTGACTTGACAAATGTTTAATAAATGACTGAGTGAATAATATATAGCATCTAAAGTTCAATCTACACAGTTATCGTATGAAGATGTCAATATTCCTAGTGCTAAGTTTTGCTTACTTAGAAGTTGTTCCAATTAATAGCCTTTAATAGTGTGCTTAGTAACCCTGTTCAAGACTTTAGAGCAAAAATAATGCAGAGGAAATGCCATGATGTAAAAATAGTTACCTTAAATGGAACAGCCAGACTTCAGAATCAAACACAAATGCTCATATGAAATCGAAAATCTGTAGATCCCTGAGAGACTTCCCTTCTGCTCTCTAAATTTAATGTGGATAATTTATCATTCTATAAATACATTTCAGCTACAGTACATTCATATGCTTTACAGCCTCTGTGTGCATTTCAGCTCTTGGCTTTAGTGAATGTATAAACTAGAAGATTGAATAACTTGCATAGATTTTCTACTGAAATAAAATGGGTCAAAATTCTGGAGCACACATGATAATTTAATACATTTTTTCTTAAAGAAGAGATACAGGAGCCTACCGTTAACACATGTTCTATTCTAAGTCCTGCATGCTTCTTTTCCTAGGGTAGATTTAATGACACATTAACTGAGTAATGATGGTTCACGTGAGTAAGACAAACAAAGAGCCTTTGGAATGAGACACGAGTGGAGAACTAGGCCTTTGATATATTTCCATCATCTGACTTGCAGGGAATTGTGCCTATTTTGAAAGACAGCACGTAGCTCATCTTTAATAAGACTAAAACCTTGGAGGGTGATTATGCAACTAGAAGAGAAGGGCCATACGGAGGCTTCAAAGGGGACAGGGACGCTGTATATGCTCATCTCTGCAAAAGTAGACTAGCCCACTGCATATCTTACTAGACACAAAACTAGACATTTTTTTTTTTTTTTTTTTTACTGAAGCAACCTCTTTTCATCATTAAAGAACTTTTTTACTGGGTTCTTCCTAGCCCATTCATACAGTGATTAAAAAAAAAAGTATTCACTGATTCAGTAAGCAGGTCTTTCTCTCTTTCTTTCTCTCTTTTTCCCCTGGTGGTTGTTCTTTTTTTGTACATCATGATAGGACAAGCACTCTGGTTGAAGTGAGAAGTTAAATAGCAAATGGTCCCTGCCGTTTTCATAGCCTACCCGGGGAGACTGACAATATAGTCAAAATTATACCATGTAGTGAACACTTTGAGCTTACTATTGTGGTACTGACAATATAGTCAAAATTATACCATGTAGTGAATACTTTGAGTTTACTATTGTGGTACTGACACTATAGTCAAAATTATACCATGTAGTGAATACATTGAGTTTACTATTGTGGTACTGACACTATAGTCAAAATTATACCATGTAGTGAATACTTTGAGCTTACTATTGTGGTACTGACACAATAGTCAAAATTATACCATGTAGTGAATACTTTGAGTTTACTATTGTGGTTATACGACATGGAAGTCGTGTAACTAGAGGGAGTGTCCAGAGATAGGGTTTACTTAGAAACAACAAAGACTACTGAAGAATTTGGGTCATAGAATCAAATTTGAGTTTGAACTTGTGACATGTACGGTTAAGATTTAATAGCTCTGAGAATGTTCCTTGTTTTGTGAAAAGAAAAATAGCTGAAGTTATGAGATTCTGAAGTATCCAGGAGCATTTCAGTTAAGGAGGAAACGGAAAGGCCCCGACACAATCTAATAATTAATAAAGCCAAGGTTCTACATAGTGGTCAACTCTGTGCTCTGAAATGATATTTGAGTAGTTGAAGGGAAAGACAGGCCAAGTTAAACAATGCCATCCCGGCTTAGTGCCGTGCTGTCAACAGAGACGAGAAGGTTCAAAACCACATCAGCTCAACTCTTCATGACGTGTCACACTGATGGCACAAAAAGCAGAGAAAAGTAGCTGGTTTTAGGCACTTGAGCCATGTCTGTCTTTCAGAATGGACTCAACTATAGAACAGAGATGAAAATGCCACAAGAATATAAATCACAGCCAGTAGGAAAAGGGTCAAAAGCACCTGAGTGATTTCCGGATGAGGACAGCGCTGGCAGTCACTAATGTGTCATGTCAACCTCTCTGTGACCCAGCGTCCTTTCAGACTTCTCACCATTTTAATTATTGATGTCCACCTGATCTCAGAAAAATCTTTCTTTGATTTTTAACAGCTTTTATGAAATAAAATTAATACACCATATAATTCGCCCATTTAAAGTGTACAATTCAATGAAGTTCTGGTTGTATTTTATTGTTAATGTTTCAAAATCGTGGTAAGAGATACAAGGTTGGACAAGTGAGTTCACTAACACCTTCTAGAAAAAATGCTGTGTACCTCACTGGTGAATATAATCCTAGTCGCCTTCCAAGTCCTCCCGTGGGGAAGCTGTGCACTGACACCAGTAACTTTGGAACTCTTTTGCTGGAATGTCCGTCAGAGCTGTTGTCATATGTCAGGAGGCCTGACAATTAAGTTCGTGAACTCATTCCAGAAAGTGTAGTTTGAAGGGCAGCCGAGGCACTGACCTTGGTGCGTAGCTTCCCAAGGGGAGAATTTCAAAGGCGACCACAGTGATATTCAGGAATGGGGTATGTAGCACTTTTTCTAGGATGACTTCATGAACTTAATTGTCCGATCTTTCTGTGTAACATAAAATTTGACATTTGAGGCATTTTCAAGCGTACAATTCAATGGCATTATTTACATCCACAATGTTATAACCCTCACCATTATCTACTGCCATTTTTTCTTTAACTTTCCCCCAATGCTGGACCTATGAAGCATTAACTCCACATTACCCACTCCCTCAGCCTCTGGTAACAACTAACTTACTTCCTGCTTCTAAGGATTTGCTTCCTGCAGATATTTCATGATAACTGGAATTCCACAGCATTTATCCTTTTATGCCTATCTTATTTTATGCTTGTCAGCATTGTGTTTTCAAAGTTCCGCCATGCTGTCGTGTGGATCAGACCTTCATTCCTTCTTATGGGTGAATATTCTCTCACTGTGTGTGGATAGACAGAGGGCTCACAAGTTCACGGACTCATCCCAGAAAAGGGCCACGCTCATTGCTGAATATCCCAATGGCCACCTTCAAAGCACTCCCTTGGGAAGCTGTGGACCGATGCCAGTGCCTAGTTTACCATTCAAAGCACTTTTTCTCCAATTTCTCATCGTCTGACCTTTTATTGCATATATGTGTATATTTGTGTGTGTGTACACATATCCTACATTTTGCTTATCTATCTGTCTGTTGATGGACATTGGCTGCTTCTACGTTTTGGATATTGTGAATGAAAGGGCTATGAAGACTGGTGTACAGTCAAAATGGTTCACTTTTAGCATCATTAGTCCATTATTTTAAGTAAATCCATGGACGTAAAGATTAAGAGTTAAGTCACTTTCCCAAGGTCCCTAAGGAAGTCATAGATAGCAATAGTACCTACAGACTATGTCCCAGTTGCACTCTATTTTCTAAGACTAACTGGTCTTTATACTAAATATATACTATGATTTGACCTAGGGTATGTTTGGGCTGAAATTACTTGGTGTTCCATGTCATGTTACAGAGACATGACATAAAAGGAAACCTGTATAAAGATAGTTGAACAGCGAGCCACCTATGTGAAGAGCCAACACTTCTAAATAGGTCTCCTTATAAAAATCTTGTTCATTCCTTTCTTATCAAGAAAGAGTTAGGTCTGAATTTATGTCAAAGTAATACAGACTTGAGCAACGATGTAAAATCAAGTCACAGAAGCCAATGTCATGAAGACTTAATGTCTTTCAGGCTTCTGAATAGGAAATTAGGTTCAAAGCTAGTTTTCTGATATAGTCGAGGAAACACATAAATACAGGTTATAAATTCAATAAAATAAAATCTGTCCTCTAGCTGTACAAAAATTGTAGACCATTTGGTCTTGAATATATAATGCGTGGCTATGTGTTGGATTGTGAGTTAGGCTGTGTGGGATTTATTCTGTGACACTGGATAAGTTACTGCCATCCTTTGAGTTCCTCAGTAAAATAGGAAAAATAGTAAAACCTAGATATTTAGTGCTGTGAAGCTTAAAACCTAGATATTTAGTGTCGTGAAGCTTAAATAAAATAATGAAATTCACATGTTGTATGCATCCTAAGAAGCAAAACAATATTACTTTTTGTATTTATTTTTCAATGATGGTATTTATTATGCTTGAGAGTTAAATAAACGCATCTCTAGGTGTTTTACTGGCCATTTTTCTTGAGACCCAGTTGCAAAAGATAAACAGAACTAGGCATACCTATAAAAGAGATGTGAGATCATTGCATATTTGAGGAGATCAAATGCCATCCAGCTCCCATGCAGAGACATCCATCTCTACCCTTGGCATGCTCTACTGGGATTATTTATAGACAGTGGGACGATTTAGAGCCTCCGTAAATTTTAACACAAACAAAGAACAAAAACATAGCAGCAAACATTTTAACCTTCACTCTCTCACTCCCGGCAAGTTCATTAATCCTTCTTTCTTTTTTTCCCCACAGGAGTGTCTGCATAAAGTCTCACTTTGGCAGAGGGAAAGTCCAAAGTCTTAAGGTCAATTCATGGTTTTAACACATTTAGTGCTTTTCTCTATGTATGTTTGGTTCTTTGTTTTTCCTGTGTGACTCTATTGCTTAAGAAAGTCCTCAGGGTTCTTCTGTGTAAAGCATGTAAGTTCTTAGCTAACTTCGTGTTAGTCTTTGTAAGTATTCACAGATAAGCCAAGCAAAGAACTAGAGACTAGAAAAGGCAGCCCTGAGCAACATCAGTAATATGCCCCAAATACCTTATATTTAGCAAAATTGCCTTAAAAGGGATTTTGTTAAGCATGACACAAGATATATTTTCTTACTCTTCCCTGACTCAGTGTTTATAGAAGCTCAAGGGGAAAAGAGGTCGGGATAACTAACAAAGCAAAATGTTGGCCTTTGTTACAGAATGACAACTTTTTTGAAGAAAAAGTTCAAAAAGGAGATGTAATAGTAAAATCTGACAGCTTGACTTAAAAAGTATCCTGCCAAGGCATTTTTGAGAATTTCACAAGACATTTCCGGACATACATTCACATGAACCTTAGACTGAATTGCTTTTAAAATTTTAAGTGACATTAAATTATGTTTAAATGTTTGCTTTGGACAAAATTAAAGGACATAAAATCAAGAAAAATGAATACTTTAGAAATCAAAAGTGTCCCACACTCCTCATAAACTAGCAGATTTTATTAAAATGACATAAACCAAATCAGGCTGTGACTTAACCAGTTACTTTGAGTATATCCTACAAAATTGAGGAAGATACAACTTTTATCTTCCATTCCATACTAATTCTAGGGCCTTTTTTTTTTTTTAATAATTTTATTGAATCATAATTGTGTACATTGGCGCAATCATAGGGCACGATGTGCTTCATATACATTTAGAAATATTTTGATCGTACTGTTACAGATAGCCTTCATGGCATTTTCTTGATCACTATATAAAGACATTGATACTCTACCTTTAATAAGTTTCACCAGTATCCTGCTAAGATGCACTGTAGGTGTGTTCCCACTAATTGCCCTCCCTTTAGGGCCTTCTTTTTATAAAAAATATTCTCATGAACGAATCTTGGGCCAGTCCATATAAATGCATATTATTTCTCTCCAGAGTATTTGGAGGTCCAACTTTAGAATTAAAAGTAAAGTCTATTACTACAGAGATTCCGCTCGCCAGTAAGCTGGCAGGCCTGCCCCTATGCACCTCCACACGTGGGCACACTGTGTCTGCCTTCACGTGGAAAGGCGAGTGGAAAGTGCGGGGAAACCGTCTCTGAAACCCCACAGGTAGTCATGCACTTCGCTTGTGTATGAGGCTGTTGATTTATCAGCACATGAAAGCCCAAGATGAGCCCAGGGAGTTGTGTGCAATGAAGCACTTTCTTGATGACTATGTTTGGGAACAGAGTGAGAGGAAGTTCAAGATCTTTTCCAGTCAGAGTAAAAATACCCAGGCTGGGCAAGGTGGCTTTCACCTGTAATCACAGCACTCTGGGAAGCTGAGGCAGGAGGATTCCTTGAGCTCAGGGGTCTGAGACCAGTCTGAGCAAGAGCAAGACCCTGTCTCTACTAAAAATAGAAAAATAAAATAAAATAAAAAAACAGAGTAAAAATGCACAAACATAATTTCTGAATACCTGACCTATGATCTAAAGTCCAAACATCATGGCGACTGACTTTGCAGGTCTGGAAATGCTAAAATGTTTGTTGGAGTATTGTTCCCACTCCTTTCCCTGCCCATGCTCCAGGTTTTGATCCTCAAATTCAGAGAAATCTCAACATGGAACCAATCGTGGGCAGAAATACCAGATTGCACGTGTGCCACACATGTAAACACAAAACGCAGACAAGATGCCTTGAGTGCTAATTATGTAAACAGTTCCTGACAATTTAGCTATCTCATAAAAAAAGACCATAGTGATTTAATACCTAAATTTAGATGCACCCGCTTTCTTTAAACCTCAAGATCGAATTCAGTTTGTTTGTTTTTTTCTCAGCCTTTGTCTTCCACACCTTGTGTTTCAGAGCGTGACAATGCCAAGTGTAGAGAAATCATTGCACTGGTTTTAACTCAGCTGTTTTACATTTCACTCTTCAGACCTATTTAAGGTCCTCTGAGGTCTTTGCTTTCATTTTCTCAGCCCCAGAAGCAGCAAATGGAAAAGGCTCAGAGCCGCACGGGCGTGATCCCACCAGCAGTGCTGCAAACATACATTTGTCCCGCTCAGGAGCGAGGTTTCGCCTCCACCCACTCTGAGGGGGCAGCTGTGATGTCTCGAAGGGAGGAGAGAAAAATCAACATGCATGGCAATCTGGTGTTGTGCCCATGGGACCACTGAGAAAAGATGTGCTATGTTTCTCCTTGTGTCATACCTGGGGGTTGCCACCAGCACGCAGAACACTGCTTTGCGAAAATGACTACTGAACAGAAGGAGTAACTTATAAGAGCAGAAACAGGTATTTCCAGCCTCTTTATATCTCCCTCTCTTCACTTGCTTCAAAAGTTCTACTCGTCCGTCTGTTTCACTCTGTCATTCTTGGTATGATGCATCTGGATATTCAGCAAACGAGTGGGTTTAGAGAAAAGAAGCTTATTTGCTAACCAAAATAATAGAAATGACAGGTTCTCCTGCTCGTAAGTCACGTTTAGATGGTGGCAGTTAATGACCTTTGACCAATGACTACCAACATCAAAATACTTTTACTTATTTAACAACTCCTTGTAAGGTGGAAACACACAAATGACTTCTGAGGTGAAAGGTCAATAGACAGATTTTTAAAGACATTGGAACACCTTGGGTTGAGATGCAAAGAAAATAATTTCTGGCCAGGATCCTGTAATCCTAGCACTCTGGGAGGCCAAAGCAGGTGGATCGCTTCAGCTCAGGAGTTCGAGACCAGCCAGAGCAAGAGTGAGATCTCATCTCTACTAAAAACAGGAAAAACTAGCTGGGCGTTAGGATGGCACCTGCAGTCCCAGCTACTATGGAGGCTGAGGCAAGAGGATCAGTGGAGCCCTGGAGTCTGAGGTTGCTCTGAGCTGTGATGATGCCATGGCACTCTACCCAGGATGACAGAGTGAGACTCTATCTCAAAAGAAAAGAAAAAAGAAAGAAAGAAAGGAAGAAAGTAATTTCTACCTCCCTGTATCTAGAGAGGTGCTTGGTATCATCTGTCCCAAGCAAAGTGACTAGGAGCAGCATTTTTCTCAGGAAAGCCTACTCAGAGGGTTGCGCAGGGGAGATGCAGAAAATGAGTCCTCGCTTCCTGTCTGTTCCAACCTTACCGTGCCCAAGTCATACATTCCTGGCATTGTGTCCCTTAGGAAGCCCATGAGCAGGACGGCTGCCCTCTGGGGCCCTCGGGTTGCCGGCTGGTGAACACTATGGCTGTTCCCGTTCACACTGGCAGACAAGTGCACAGGAAGCCAATGTCCACTTCTAAGGTTTATAAAGGGACAGTCAGTTCAAAAGAACTAGCATTGGTCAGACACTGAGACTTTCTAGGAGGTTTATATTTTTTGAATACTGGGAAAGAATTATTCTTTACACTGATTAAGAAGAGTGGACTTCTCTTTAGAGGTCTTGTTAAGTATCTGTCTCATGCAAAAAAGATGGCCTCGGTGAGACCACCATGCAACTCTGTGCTCGCCTTCCCTCCACTGCCGTTCTCAGGGTGTATGTCAATTGTTCCCTTTCTCTGTGGTGACAGCTGATTACTAAAAAAGACATTATGCTATGAAACCTAAAGTGGATCATCCACAAAGAAAGTATCTCCAACCATGACGCCTCTTTCCCTCAGATGTTCAACAATCAGATGAATGAAGATTGTGCTAAAGTCTCTACCACCTGGAAGCTGGTGGGGGGAAGATGGAGGGAACAGATAGAGACAGAGTTTCCTGTGGAGGGAGGGCAGTCAACGCTGGGCTAGCATGGAGGGACGCATGTCTATTTCTTTCCTCGTTGGGCTAGCATGGGTGGACGCATGTCCATTTCTTAAGGCTTCAGGGGCACTTTTTTATATCAGTCTAAACAGGGTGAAGTAGCACGGGCTTGTATTGGTCTAAAAGGCTGCTATTTTGCTTGGCGTTGTTCCTCTCTGATGTATGATACATGGAGTTTTAGTTAGAGTGCCTTCACTTTTAATACATTTTTTTATTATGAAAAATTTTCATATATTTAAAAGTATTTATAATGTATACATACATTTTTAAGCCTAATGAGAAACACATATTTACTCACTACCCAGCCTTTAGGGGTAATTCTAGTACTGCTGCAGCCATTTCCAGTACTGCCGCAGCCACTTATGTAAAAACACTGGCATTTCCACTGCCTTTGCTTAAGAAGTAACCACAAGTAGTGGTGTGCTCTATTTAATTTTCCCTATCATTCTATTCTCTAGGAAAGAATGACAAAGAATAGATAGTATTTATTGGTTCTAGAATAAAAAATTTTAATTTGTCAATCAATCGATCAATCAATCGAAAACAGTAGACCCAGGTAGATACAGCATAGAATTTAGTCATGCACTACTATGAAACCAATTTGTAGCTTTCATATGAAAGCTATAACCCAACTATAGTGCAAGAAGAAGGGGAAAGAGGAGAGGAAGGGGACAGGAGGGTAGAGGATGGGTGGAGGGAGGTTAATCGGTGGGACCACACCTATGGTGCATTTTACAAGTGTACATGTTAAATTTACTAAATGTAGACTATAAATGTCTTAACACAATAATAAAGAAAATGCGGTGAAGGCTATGTTAACCAGTTTGATGAAAATATTTCAAATAGTATATAAAACCAGCACATTGTACCCCATGATTGCATTAATGTACACAGCTATGATTTAATTAAAAAAAAAAAAAAGGAATTTAGCCATGCAGTCACAGCGAGTGCCTCCAAACCAGACTTAGCCTTAATTGCTTTTGAAAATAAAACATAATTTCATATTTTTGCAGATAATGTTTCTATTTTAAATTTATCATTTTATTCAAAACATTTGTATAGGCCATTGGTTAAATTCCATTTAAAAGTGTGCACAGAGGGAAGTAAAACTCAGGGGAAATTAAGCAAGGGGGGAACAGGGAGGAGGGGATGGGCACAAACTCACTCAATGGGTACAGTGAACATTATCTGGGTGGTGGGCACACTTACAACCTTGACTCAAGAAGGATAAAAGTGATTCAGGTAACCAAAACATTTGTACTCTGGTAATATTTTGAAATTAAAAAAATATAGAATAATACGAGGCATGAGATTGTCTCCCTTATTTCTTAGTACTTTTTTATCCTTTCACAAGTTGCAGTATTTTCATTTTTATTTTCATAAGATTCAACATGTTTAAAATACATTGTATGATTTAGGGAGAGTACTTTCAGGCATATTTTATGAAGAATGACCAGCCATCAAATTTACTCATAGTAAGAAAAAGTTCTTCCAATTAAATAACAGTGTTCTGTTTGTTGAATTATGACATATCTAATTTTTGTGCTCATTTGCACTGTAAGACTCTCAAATGGCTACTGTCACTGAATAATACATTGTTAACTACTCTGGCTGCTTGAAATGCAAGTAAAAGGGGGAAATTAAGTATGTTCATTATATTTTGCAAACAAGTGATGTTAAATTAATGTAGTTAATATTAAATAGAATCAGTTAACGATGTGACATTAGGAGTCATGTATACCTATTTTAAAGTAGCACTTATTTATTGAACAACTGTTTATTTGCTGGCTCTGTGAATTTAAGTATCTAGAAAGACCTTCTGAATTTAATGATGCCACCTCTACTATTAACGGCTCCCAACCAGCAGTCATTCCTACAATAGAAGGTATGTGTACACAAAACTGTCTTTGGTTTTGGTCTGTAGAAGCTATAAAGGAAAAGTGTCAAGGACAAGTTCTATTGTTATAGAGTTTTCAAAGTCTTTACTAAAACAAAACCAATGTCTTCATTGACAAGCCCTTCCTAAATCAGAATCTCAACTCCATCTTCTATAAATATCCTTGTCGTTTCCTGCCTTCTCAGCTTCCCGGCCTCTCTCCAGCGATCAGGAATCTTGTCATCTATCTGCCACTCAGCTAGGGTCATGTTTTCGCTGTGTCCTTATCAGTAGGTGCATTTCAAATGCAAGCACATCTCTCCCTGTGAACTTCCTTCTATGTTTGTTCCTTCTGGTACTTCAGTTGTAACCACATTTTGACCCCACCAGGGCCAATAACACATGGGTCAATACAATCGCATTGTATTGTACATTATAATACAATAATACTTTTTCTTTTATCATGTCTTCCCCCCTGCATGTTATCACTTCCCTCTCTACACAGCTTAAATTCCGTGGCCAGACTTTACAGTCATTCCTTTATACATCCCTAGCTCTTTACCAATCTTTTTAATGTTGAATTACTTTGGCTAAAGTACAACCTTGGTTAAATCAACCTATCTGCCTACTCCATATGTATGTATGTGTAGGCAGAAATGGATGGAGGAAAAACAGCCATCTTAATGGACCTCATTTTAAATTCATGGTCACAAGGTGGGCCTGATATTGTTGACTGACAACAGTTTTCTCCATGCCGTCTAAACACTTTCCCTCTTTTCTGGATGACTCTTGTTCCATCAACATTTCCCTTCAATTCTTACTCTCAGCTGATGACCTAGCTGCCTACTCACCCAGAAAATACAATCCATCAGTAGAGAAGTCGCACGTGCTCCTGACCTCATATGCTCAGCTATCTGCGTCTGTCCCGCACCCTTCACTCATCTCCTAACTGCAGATGACCTACATGCGTCAGCTGAGATCAGTCCCCTCCTCGTGCAGAGATCACAGTCTCCTGCACCTAAAAGAAGGATACTATCCCTTTTTTCCCCCCGCAGCATCTCCTTTCCCTCAGTGCTGAGCTATTACCATCTGCAAACAAACATGCTTCCGTCTACCATCAATTTGCCCTTCTGCACGAATATTCTTAGCTAATACTACATAGGGAAAAATGCTTGTCCTCAATTATCTTGTCCAATATATAAGATATATATGTTGTCCTTTCTATTAGAATATAAGTTCTACAAAGGCAGGAATTTTTAACTTTTTGAACACTCAGCATATAAAATTGTGCCTGGCACATAATATGTCCTTAATACATTAGCTGAATGAATACATTAAAGGCACAATTCAAATAGGGCTTTCTAGGAGCCAGGCATGTGCTGAATAAAATTTGTAGCATTTTCTCAATCAACTTACACATCCATATCATAAAATAAAAATTTGAATCCTCATTTTTATAAATAGGCAAATTTAAGCTACGGAGAAGAAAATTAACTTCCTTTTTCCAAAAGCATGGCCAAACTGAAATTGTCCAATTCCAAGATAATAGTCTCCATTATTACACTTTAAATAATGTGCCATATTACTCATGGCTGTTGACATAATTACCTTTGATGAAGCAAAATGTAGGACAAATGTACCACTGTCTGACAGTGAGTGTCTTATTCAATTCCTGCCACCCTGATATTTCTTATCCATTTAGATACCTGCAAAATAAGTTTCTAAAGTTTTTTTCTCAAAATGCAAATTTATAATTATATTAGTTTTCTATGGCTTTTGTAACAAATTATCTAAAATTGGTGGCTTAAAACAACGCAACTGTATTATTTTACAATGTGGACGTCAGTGGTCTGAAATTGGGTCTTACAGTGATAAAACCAAAGTGGGGTCATGGCCATGTTCCTTCCCGTGGTTCATGGGAAAAACCTATTCCCTGTCTTTTCCTGCTTATAGAGGAAGCTACTTTGCTTTGCTGATGGTAAGCCTTCATATTCAAAGCCACATTGGTCTGTTGAGACCTTTTCATGCTATATCACTCTGAGTGTCTCTCTTGCTTCCTCACACAAGGATTATGTTTGCTTTAGGTCCACCGGATAATACAGAATAATCTTTCCACTTCAAAATTCTTAACTTAATCCCATATGACAATTCTTTTTTTCATACGAAATAATGCATTCCTAGGTTCTAGGAATTAGACCATCTTTGGGGGGCATCATTCAGCTACCACAGTTGGCCTTTTGACCCCCAAAGATTCATGTGCATCCCAGATGCAAAATACATTCACCCATCTCAAGGCTTACAAAAATCTCAACCCATGTTAGCATCAACTCAAATTTAAAACTTCCTGCAGGTTTAATCAGCTCAGAAGTTCATTATTTAATCATCTAAATCTAATATGGGTATAAGTTGGGGTAGAATCCATCTTGCATAAAAATTTCTCTCTGTGGACCTGTGAATCTAGAAAATGAGTTCTCTCCTCCAAAAATATGATGGTGGAACATTTATAGGATAAATTATAGACATGCACATTCAAAGGGAGGAAAGGAAGAAACAAGGAGTCACTGGCCCTAAGACACTTAGAAGTCTACCCAGGAAAACTCAGTCTACCCAGGAAAGCTCTATTAGTTTTCATAGCCTTCAAATGATCCCTGAAGGCTCCAGGCTCCACCCTGTGAGCTCAGGGACCATCCACCTTCAGAGTCATCCTTCCTTTCTTTCATTTCTTCCGCTGTCTGTCCCTTTTGGACCAAGCCAGCCAGGTTTCTGTTAGTATAAAATTCTTAATGGTTTTCTTGTGTATGTCATGGGAATTTAATCTGTTAGAAAGGAGGCTTCTAAAGAGATCTTTCCTGGATAATCCCATTTCTATCCCTGACTTCTACTGAGGTGGCTGAGGGGCTCCAAAAAATTCTCGGTGTGAATGAATAGTCTGACTTTTCAGTTAATAAAGACATTAGAAAAATCATGTCCAGCTAAATGTGTGGTTTTCCCATTTTCCTGATATTTAAAATCCCAAATTTAGCTTATTTTGGAATGTGAATAAGCTGAGACTTTTACAAATCTCCAAGTACTAGTTCCTTTTTGGATGAACTTTTTCTTCTTCATTTTATCCCTTCTTCTGACATTTTATCATAACCATCAAGAAACTAGTCTTCACCTTCAACACTTTGCTTGGAAATCTCAGCTAAATATCCAAGTTCAGTGCTTACACATTTTACTCCTAAACATGGGACACAGTGCAGGTAAGTTTCCTGCCAGTACCTAACAATCCCCTTTCACGATCGTCATTTCCTCCTAAGCGCTCACCACCAGCACTTATTAAAATACATATTTCTAGCAAAAAAATACATATTTTTAGCAATAGTTTGTGAACAGTGATTTAGATGTTCTCTAAGATAATGTAGGTTTTCAGTGCCATGCTCCCGACTTCCTTCTGAGCCCTCACCAGAAGTCTTTAATACCTATATCTCTACAGTTTTTTCTCTAAGGAAATCCAAGTACTTTCTATCATGTTCCTCAAAATTATTCCAGTCTTTATCCATTGCTCCTTCACTCAGTCACATGTTTTCCACATTTGTAGTTGTGAACACAGTCTCCTGTATCTAGGCCCAAACCCCACGCCTACACTCCCTGACTAGCTTTCTGTTTTCAGATCCACAGTCCCTCTGAGTTTATCCCACATTTTACCAACTTGTTCTGCACCTCACCAGAACACTGGTTACAATCTACAAGTTTACATCCTGCCTCTGTACTACATCTGTGCCTTGGTGGGTTTTCCCAGGCACTGAAGCTTACAGACCATGAGCTAATTGGCCAGTGGGGATATCCATTTACGGAGCACTTCCTCAGACCTGCTGCCTGGAAACATGCCTAACCCCAAGACGGCGTCTCTCCACAGCCCTGTCCTGATACTCAGATTCATCTTGATGGGAAGCTTAAAGGGGGAAATAAAGGAGCATTGAATGTGCTGTGAAAAAGCAGTATTTATGGTGGTATTTTTATACTGAGCTGGATATGCTTTACAAGACTGAACCTTGAGCATATAGCCAGGCCCATTGAGTGGTACACTCAGGATAGAAAAATATCACAGATGTTTTTATAAAATTATTCATATGATTAGAAGAGGCTTTCATATTGACTGACATAGTATACGTGAAAAAAACAGTAATACAGTATAACTTCAACAGCAGACCACCTCCCTGCATGGACCACTTCCTTAATTGGACTCGATATGGACCAGACACGGGCATGTACATATCAGGACAGGAGGCCTCCTTCTTTATGTTGAGAACCTTAGTATGTTGACCAGTTTGTTGCAGTTCCTTGGATGGTCAACTTACAGGAGGTTTTACTAATATTATTGATTTTCTTACCAAATATGTATGGAGTGCCTTGCATTGGTAAGGCACCAGGCTAGGACTCAGGAATAATAAGATAATCAGAATATTGTCCCTTCCTTCAAGAAGCATATATTCCCGTGAGGAATATATGCATTCCTTGCTTTCTTTCCAACATGAAGTCTTGGTTGAAGGAGGATACATTATTTGGTAAATGCATAGCCATTAAAGGTCTGGATTTTATTCTAAAAGTCTTAACATATTCAATACTATCACATGATTTGAGCTTTCCACACAACTGGTAATGTCTATCAAATCTGCTTTTACTTTTCTTATTTACTTTATACTATAGAAGCTGTGTTACTGTCTTTTAAGAAAATGAAATCAAATATAGGAGAACCTCTATATGTTGACCACCTAAGAGTCTGTAACAAATGTTTAACAGAAGGACTTGGTCAACATAAGGAACCAGGCTTGCTGGACTGATATGTACATGTGGTGCATGTCTGGTCTATGAAAATCAGGTCAACTTAAGGAGGTGGGCAAGGCAGCGTCAACTATGGAGGTTCTGCTGTAATTCAATGAACTTCTCAAGACCGTGACTGCAACCTAATAAAAGCTTACCGTCAAGGTAAATGTGAAATACGTCAATAAAATAAATAAATAATTACTCTGCATTTTTAGGTTTGAGTTCTTGTGGACACATATGAATAGTTTTATAAAAATATGAGGGTCCAAAATTTTAGTTCTTACCCACATTGTTCATTACACACCTCTGCCTCCAGCCCCCTTCAACCACTCTGTCTACCCAAGGTCCAGAAGTAAATCCACTATGAAACTAATGAAACTTCAACTTCAGGGCTTCTACCTTACAACCTTGAACCTTTTCAAGACCTTAGGAGAAGCCTAATAATGACGTACTCAATTGTATAATGTTTGAATTCGTAAAGCCTAGATATGCCTCTGCCCTAGTTCCAAAACACTTCTTACTCTGTGACTGTGGCTATTCAAGGAGCTATGTATTCCTTAGATCAGGGGTCCTCAAACTACGGCCCGTGGGCCACATGCTTTGGTGTGAATTGTATTTGTTCCCATTTTGTTTTTTACTTCAAAATAAGATATGTGCAGTGTCCATACGAATTTGTCCATAGTTTTTTTTTTTTTTAAACTATAGTCCGGCCCTCCAACAGTCTGAGGGACAGTGAATTGGCCCCCTGTTTAAAAAGTTCGAGGACGCCTGCCTTAGATGCTAAATGCACTTGTGTTGAAGAAGCACAAGTTCTCACTGACACCAAATCTTCTCCCCTGGGAATCTATCCACGGGTGCCTCAGTGACCCTTGGAAATGCCCTCCCTGAGGAGGCCTTCAATGAAATATTAAATATTTAAGAATATATTTCTCTTTGGTAACTTTTCTGCATGAATGTGCTAGTTTGAATAACATGTGATGATTCACATGGGAAAAATATTATTTGAATAAGAACATAGAATTTTCACTATTTTTTTAGACTCAAGCAAACAAAAGGAAAATTAGAAGTTTAATAAAACTTTTGTGTGTGTGTGTTTTTGGAATGAGGAGAAGAGATAAAATTACCCCACATAATAGCTTTATATATTTTCCTTCATTTTTATTACAGAAATGGCAGATGGGAAAAGCAAAAACAAAAGGACTGGCTGAAAGAACAACTTATTCTAATTAGAGTTTAGCCAATGGAAAAAACGTAAGCTAGTTAAGAAGAGGATGTATGTGATTGTTTAATCCTGAGCTTCACTACAAAAACATTTTACAAATTTGGAATACTTGGCTTAGGCTGTTTTCTGATTCCAGGCAATGAGACCATCTGACAAAATGATATCAATTTTATTCCAAATTGTTGAACTTATGTCCCAGTTTAATCATCTTGATATGAGTTTTGTAAGAAATAAAACTCGTATGTTAATAAGCTCCAGATGAGAGTGCTGGAGTCAAAACACAAGCCATTTTGTAATTAATTTAACTGGTAAAAATTTAGAGAAGTTTAAGGCTGCCATTTTCCAAATAATCATTCTTTGCACCATGTTTTTGAGTATTATAATAGTGAGTATTTTGAGTATTGAAAATAGTGCTTTGAAATAGCGAAAATACTAACTTTTATAATAGTGAGTAATTTGAGTATTGAAATAGTGCTTTGTATTTAGATGGAATTTAAAAGGTAAAAAATATGACAATTCAAGGAATTGTGCAATGATAAGCCAAGTAAAAATTACATGTACAAGTTAGACCTGGGTCCAGTGGCCACAGAACTCACAGTCACAATCTGTCACAGTCCTTGTCACAGACCGACTTTTCCATGCTCACAGTCTAGAGTGAGGGTTGAAAGCCTAAATTCTAAAGGCGTGATCTCCAGGACCTTAGACCTTACCCTTAACGTATTGAATCAAAATATATATGTTTACAAGATCCCCAGTTGGTTTTAATTTGTTTGTGAACCAGCCATTTGGAGTCAGCCCCGCTGAGGTTTACACTATGGTCGTGTGAACCATTTCTTATTACCTATTTGGCCTTGCCCAACTTAACCTGTCAGAATTTTATTTCTATATCCTTTCTCTTTTGTTCTCAAAAGAATGCATTTACTATGCTTTGAAGTCAGGAGATTTAAAAGCCTTTGACAATGGTTGTAATGGCTTTCAAAGCACAGGCAGGGGATGCAGGTGGGTACTGACGATTCTCAGGTCTGCTGGCACAATTAATACAGATAAGGTGGATGTGAATGTCAGCATATAACATACAGGGTGTGCATAAAGTTCAGGTGCAATTTTAAATATTTACTATTTCAAATTGCATACAAACTTTATGGACACCCTGTATACTGGTTTGTAGCATGTGAACAATAGTTAAATTTCTATTTGCTGAATCAATGAACAATCAACTACCATTTAATAAATATAGGTAAAGTTGACTAGGGTTAGCAGAGAATTGATGACAGAATTTATTACCTCCACTGTGAGGAATCTGCTGGGAATTGCACCATATGCCTCAGATAATTAGTTTCTTAATGCATTTTTTTTTCCCAGTGATGGCTCCAGCTGCCTTTTCAGGGAAATCTTGTCAGGTATCTTCATACTAAACTATTCACTGAACCTAATAAGGCTAGAAAATTAAGGCAGTCAGATCAAATAGATAATGAAAGGTGCCTCTAGTTGAACTATTTGTTCTGGCTTTGTCCTACTGAGGAGGGAGAGGGAGACTACTGCTTTCTTTGCATTTTCCAAAAGCTTTCTTGAGTCATGAGCCCCAGCAGAGCTGCGTCCTATTGAAGAAGGATCACCAGACATCAGTGAGAGGTTGCAGGGATCTCCGTGTCATTTCATGTTGTACAACGGAGCCTGAAACCTCGCTGCATCAAAAAACAACATAACACCGACAAAGGCTTAATAACCAGAATACACAGAGAACTCCAACGTATTTGCAAGAAAAGAACAAGAGATCCCATCTCAGGATGGGCAAAAGATCTGAAAAGAAACTTCTCTAAAGAAGACAAGCACATGGCCTTCAAACACATAAGAAATGCTCA
>CAUYON010112915.1:0-32290 GCA_963573935.1 Arctocebus calabarensis
TGTAGAGCAGAGGCTTCCCAATTGCCATGTATCTGTCAAAGGCCATCACAGCAAGAATAAAAATTTCCACATGAACAAGAGCAATGAAGAAGAAGCACTGTACCAAACACCCAGCATAAGAAATAGTTTTTGTCTCTGATAACAGGTTTTCCAACATTTTAGGGGTGACATTGGAAGAAAACCACACATCAACAAATGACAAATGGCTGAGGAAAAAGTACATGGGGCTGTTCAGCTGTGGACTGATCTTAATTAACAGAATCATGCCAACATTGCCCACCATGGTGATAATGTAGACTGTAAGAAAGATGATGAAGAAGAGAACTTGCCATTCCCGACGATCTGTTAATCCCAAAAGAATAAATTCTGTCACATCAGTGAAATTGAGCATTTTCTGAATTCTTGATGAATGAGTTAACAAATGTCTGTGGCAACTAAAATGAAATAAATGAAAAATGGAAGAACTTCAGTTTTCTTGATATATGTCTTTATTTATTCCCCCATCCTTTGTTTCCTTTATTAAGTATTAATCACATTTGGTCATTCTTTTCAGAAATTCTTTCCAGTGTACCTCTGAAGATTACTAAATAGATCTCAGTATGTAACAGTTGTAAAAAACAAATTTAGTGAATTAAAAATGCTAGTAGTAAGAATTGTGAGTAGTCACATTTCTAAG
Organism: Arctocebus calabarensis; assembly: GCA_963573935.1. Classification (NCBI taxonomy): domain Eukaryota; kingdom Metazoa; phylum Chordata; class Mammalia; order Primates; family Lorisidae; genus Arctocebus; species Arctocebus calabarensis. Next base: position 677 of record CAUYON010112915.1, read on the forward strand.
ACTATTTCTTAAATATATTACGTTTTCAATGCTGTCATGTTTGGTAGTTTTATATTTTTAAGATAATTACAAGGAGTCGTAATTCCCTTTTTAATGGAATAAGCCCTTTTTAATGGGCTTATTTATTTACCTCACTTTTTTCCCCTTGTAAGCATATTCCCCATTTTAGAAATGAAAGCCCTGTAGTGAAATAATTCATCAGATAACAATATTTTAACTATTCTTATGCTTTCATTATTTTAAATTAAATAGCAAACTGATGAAAGTAGGCACAGAATTCAGGTTAAAGGATTAACCATTTATACACATTCATGCTATATACGTATTCCCTGGATACGGACTAGCTTCCAAATCTGACATGGAATTACAATCCTCTAGACACTACATATCTTCTGATATGTTCTGGAAATTCAAAAATGATTAAAAGAAAAATAGTTCATGTCAGTATTTATGGGGTTACTGACATAAATAAATATTTATGAAACTAGTATATATCCTTATAGAGTTATAATGGGGACAGAAATAGTCAATGAAAATTGACTCGTCATTTGGGCTCCAGTGGAATTTCAGGAAGTTTTCTCAGATATTTTGAGAATTTATTCCTAAATGTAGTATATATCATACAAAACTTTTTGAGACAATATTCTGCAAATTTCATTCCTAAGAAAACACTAGTGACTCGTATGGTATTAATTGATGTTAAGAAGGAAAATATAAAGTATTTCTCCATCAAATAATAATGGAGCACTTTAGCATTCTGTCAGATCTCTTAGAGATTCACAGTCTATCTAGTAAACTGTGGGAAGCTCTTTGAGAAAGAACTGTGTTAATATTTACTCTACTCAGCCTTGATGCCATTCCCATGCAAACTTAGATCTTCTCAACATCTGTGTTCAAAAGTATGTCTGTGGTGTGTTTGCATGGTGTAGGAAAAAATAAATCTCCCCAAGGTGATCCATAGTGTCAACAATTAAATTCCCATCAAAATCCTAACCCAATATTTTTCAGAACAGCTGATTTCAATATTTATAAAAAATGTAAAGGTCTAGAAGTTGTCTTCCAGAATAATAAGCAAAGTTTTACCTATTAGGTATGAAGAGCTATCATAAAAATGTGGTCTTCCCAACAGTGAGTTATTGACATACAATTAGAATAAAAAATGACAACCAATGTTTTAGTATAAAAAGTAAAGAAATAGCTCTACACTCAGAGTCAACTTGATGTAGGAAAAATGTGGCATTTCAAATCAAGTGTGACAATAGAGATTATCTCAATATTTTCTGTGGTCTTAATTGATTCTTTTAATGGGAAAAATATTAAAGTGTATCTTTACTTCACACCAAGAACAGAAATTATTTTTAATCTTATGTGATGGTTTAATGTGTATTCCTTATTTTACGGCTGATAATTTAAATAGATATTATACATTATACTCAATTTTGTCACAAATTATTTAAATATATAACACATCAAAATAAGTCAAAACATTGCATGTATTTGAATTTTTTAACTCACAATGTCAATATACTAACATTTGTATAAAATGAAATTGACATCTAAATATTTATTTTCATAGGACAATTCTAAAGTCAGAAAATACCCTTATCAGAGAACTTGTTAGTTGCTTTACATAACATTTTCCTTCTAGCAGCCTCAGGACATCAATGTGAGTAGCCCTTTATTTTTCATCTGCCCTAAGAACATTGGGGGCATACTAGCTATTAAAAAGCATGAAGACTTCCAAGAATTGTTCAGCTCTTATTAACATGAAATTCTGTAGTTCAGAAAATACTTTAAGGCACTTTGTAAAATCCTGTAAGACATAAATTTGGTTATGTACACATGCTTATAGCAAGTAATCGTTGGGTATCTTTCAAGTTCCAGGCATAGTACTAGTTGCTGAAAGTAGGGCAGTGGACAAGATAGAAGCAATAGGCTTAGTTGTGTGAGTAACCAGGCTCAGAAAATTTAACATTATAGCTCAGCTCACAGCTCAGGAGCAGAACAATGAGAAGGACGACCACATACTATTGCTCCAAGTTTAGTGATCTTCATCTGTAATATTTTCCAAAAAAAAATCTCTTTTTTCAGTTGAATTTCCTGCTTCAGTAAGAGTAACACCTGTTGCCAAACATGTTTAAATTCAATTTATATAATACTATTGTCTTCCCATACTACTTCAGTGATTCCAGCTATGGGCTACTGGAGAAACCCAGTATGAGTAAAGAGGATCTGGTATTAAGGTTTCCTGGAGTTACAGATGATAGGGACAGATCGTAACAATGAGGAGAGATGAAGGAGGAAGAAAAAAGGCAGGAAATGAAGTAATCAGTGCCCCAACTGTAAGAATAGAAAGAAATCTGGACCAAGAATCTAGAATTAAAACTTAATTTGTCAAGAAAGATAGCAATTCACAGCTAATAAGCAACTTCTCCAGTCTAATATTTAGATTTTAGTACTAAGTGAGTCTCTAAAGGGTTTTTCAAACTTGGTCAGGCCCCACTGTTCATCTAGACATGCATCCTTTTTAGCAAAAACCATTATGCCTCGCCGTATTTGAATTCTAGAATTATGGGGCTCTAGTAAACAAAGACAACCAATATAAAGATCTATAGCCCATAGGTAGTTTGTCATACTGCCTCTCAGAGGCCAGAAACATTCACAGCAAAGTGTTCAGATGCAGTCTGTCAGCTGAATGAACCAAGAATGATTCTGAGACTGATGTGCAGCTGAGCAAAACAGAATGATTTCCTTCAGCTTACTATTGTCAGGCCCCAATTCAATTTACTTATTTGATTTTGCATAGATTCATAATCTAATTTCAAGTATCTTGTTTTAAAAAAAGGTCCTGGAATACAAGTATTTCTTATGGAAAACCAGATCCCAGACAGAAACAGGGCATTGGAAGAAAATTCAGAATCCTTTAAGATAAAAGTAACAAAAAAATTTAGAGATATGCTTATCTGGGTCCCTTAGCTCAAAACACTGACCCTGAGGAGTAATTTTCCAATATGTTTAAGGGTCACAAAAAATGCAGAATATAAATGTCTTAACACAATAACTAAGAAAATGCCATGAAGGCTATGCTAACCAGTTTGGTGAAAATATTTCAAATTATATATAAAACCAGCACATTGTACCCTATGATTGCATTAATATACATAGCTATGATTTAAAAAAAAAAAAAAAGCCTGTTTGAGCATTCACTTCATATAGGTCAGATAAATTTTAAATGATTAAAATGATTTTAAATGATTAAGTTACCTAGACTTAAATGATTACTGGTAATGGTGGACACTAAAATATTAGGTAAACTGGAAACACAAACAACAAATGAACATTATTTGAAATCAATAATAGTGAATACATCTACTGGAATATCCATAACACAGAATTCTTTTTTTTTTTTTTCTTTTTGGAGACAGATTTTCACTCTGTCACCTTGGGTAGAGTGCCCTGGCTCAAACTCTTGGAGTCCAGCAAACCATGTGCCTCCGCCTCTGGAATAACTGGGATTGTAGGAACCCACCACGATATCCAGTTACTTTTTTCTATTTTTAGTAGAGACAGGGTCTCACTCTTGCTCAGGCTGGTCTCAGACTCCTGAGCTCAATCAATCTGCTCTTTTGGGCCTCCCAGAGTGCTAGGATTACAGGCATGAGCTACCTCTCCCAGCCAATACAGAATTCTACTGAAATGGAACAGAATTGAAAACCAAGAGATGAACCCAGACACTTATCATCATTGGATCTTTGATAAGCTTATCAAAAACATAAATTTGAGGAAGACTCCCTATTTAAAAAGTGGTGCTGGGTGAATTGGCTGGCCACTTTTCTCCTCTAACAAAATTGGACTCACACTTTTCTCCTCTAACAAAAATTGACTCTTAATGGTTAAAGGACTTAAACTTAAGACATGAAACTCTAAAAATTATTGGGAAGAGGGCAGGGGAAACACTTGAAAAAATTGGCCTGGGAGAATACTTCATGAGGAGGACCCCCCCCCCCCGTCAATTAAAGGAACATCAGAAATTCATTACTGGGATCTGATCAAACTAAAAAGCTTCTGCACTGCCAAGAACACAGTAAGTAAAGCAAGTAAACAGCCCTCAGAATGGGAGAGGATTTTTGCAGGTTGTATTTCTGACAAAAGTCTAATAACCAGAACCCACATGGAACTAAAACTTATTCATAAGAAAAGAACAAGTGATCCCATTTCATTGTGGGAAAGACATGAGCAGTAGCTTCTCTGAAGAAGACAGGTGCACAACCTACAGACACATGAAACAATGCTCATCATCTTGAATCATGAGAGAAATGCAACCAAAACCACTTAGAGATACCATATAACTCCAGTAAGAGTTGCCCACGTTATAAAACCCCAAAAGTACATATGTTGGGGTGGATGTGGAGAGAAGGGAACACTTCTACTGCTAGTGGGAATGCAAGTTAATATGGCCTTTTTGGAAAGAAGTTTGGAGAATATTCAAGGAACTAAAAGTAGACCTACAGTTTGATCCTGCAATTCCTCTACTAGGTGTGTATCTTAGAGACCAAAAATCACTTGGCAACAAAAATATTTGCACCAGATTGCTCATTGCAGCTCAATTCATAATTACCAATTCTTAGAAGAAGCCCAAGTGCCCATTGACCCATGAATGGATTAATAAATTGTGGTATATGTATACCATGGAATATTATACAGCATTAAAAAAAGTTGGAGACTTTACCTCTTTTATGTTTACATGGATGGAGCTAGAAAATATTCTTCTTAGTAAAGTATCTCAGGAATGGAGAAAAAGATATCCAATGTACTCAGTACTACTATAAAACCATTTATAATCACTCACACTTTCATATGAGAGATGAATCACAGCTATAGCCCAGGATGAAGGAGGGAAGGGGCTGGAGATGGGAAGGACTAAGGGTGGTTTGATAGAAAGACGGTAAATGGTGGGACCACACCTATGCAGCATATTGTAAGGGTACAAGTCAAATCTATGAAGTATTGAACACAAATGTCTTAACACTTTGATTAAGTAAATGAGGTGAAAATTATGTTAATTAGTAGGATGTAACCACTCCAATTTGTAGAAATAATCGACACATTAAATCCCACAAAGGCATAAATGTATTCATGATCTATTTATATATGACTTAATAAAAAATAAAAAAAGGAATTCTACTGAAATACCATAAAAGTGAAAGACAGAACTACCCTACAGATTTTCTTTCATGCCAAATGCATTGTCTGGGAAAATTTGCTCCCGAACCATTTATTTTAAAACATCACTGTTTAAATTGTACATAATTTAGTGAAGAGAATACATAAATGATAATACTAGATACTGAAAACTGATACACAAGCACATTTCCTCTCCTACCTGTGATATTACAGGTGTCTTCTTAATGACCACTAAGGTCAAATTCTGGCCAGCGCCATATGATTTATACCCACAATATTGACATCAGTGTTTACCTCAGGAGGATTCCCAAGTGTGTCAAGAAGTAATTAGAAGTGGAGTCCCCCTGGAGAACATGCTTAGAGGAAAAATATCAATGAGTCATATGGGGCTATATCAAATCAAGTTATTCAGAAAAAAATCCCTATTTTATGCTCCACTGAAGTTCAAATCAATTGTCTGTTACGAATACTGGGGTAGGTAGAACTTTAGACAATACTGAAGACCAAATCTAAAATACCCTACCCCTCTTATGAAACTGAATTCAGATAATGGTGTTTATCATTTCAAGAATGCTACTGTATTTCCTACATTGTCCTTTAACAAGTTCACACGAACATATGTACTAATAAAAGAGTGGGATTGGAAGAAGAGAATTTTTCCCTATTGTATGTCATGGGATGCTTTCAATGACTACTTTGGTTTTATGTCTCCAAGCTAAGATCTTGGATGTGGTTTAAATATTTTATCCTAAGAAGAATAAGATAGGAGACTTTGGTCAGATACGTGTAGTGCAGTTATTTATTTGTAATTTGTACACTGTACATTCTTCTTTCAAGATCTATCTCTCCTTTTTTTTTTTTTCCTGAGGTAATGTCTCTGTTGCCTGGAATAGAATGCGGTGCTGTCATCATGGCTCACTGCAACCTCAATCTCCTGGGTCTAAATGATACTCCTGCTTCAGCCTCCTGAGTAGCTGGGACTAAAGGCACATGCAACTACACTTAGCTAATTTTTAAATTTTGTGTAGAAATAGGGTCTCACTATGCTGGCCAGGCTTTTCAAATTGCTAGTCTCATGTATCCTCCTACCTTTGCCTCCCAAAGTGCTAGGCTTATAAGCATGAATCACACCAGTCCTCAATCTCTTTATATTATCTTTTAATAAATAATGATACTTAATATGAAGCCAGTCCTATTGAAAATAATTTCTGTATCTTGTTTATGAAACACAGATAATCTCAGGTTATGAACATATTCTCTTACACTTTGTTCCAGAAGCTTTATTATTTTGTCTTTAACGATATGCACTTGTATGCTCCTAGAATTGATAGTTGCATATAGTATAACTAGGGGGTAACAAAATGTTTTATTTCACATGGATATCATATTGACCCAACAGCATTTATTGAGAAGTGTTCCTTACCCAGTATGTGTCAATGCTCACCTTCATCAAAAAACCAGTGATCATGTAAGCAAGCATGTGTCTCCATTTGCTTGAACCATATTATTTAGTCCATTTGCTTGTTTGTTTTTATTACTGTGGATTTACTGGTGTCTTCTTAGTTCTTGATTATGGAAAACAGCTCTCTGTTTCGTTCATGTTTGAATTTCTGTCTGGGTACATATACAAACATAAACATGCACAATACACAGGTGTAAGATTTTAGACTGGCCATTGTTCTCTTTTAGAACTTTAAAAGGTGGTGTTTTATGGCTTCTGTTATTTCTGTTAATAAGTCAACTGGTCCTCTTTGTATCGCTTTTATGAGCATAATATGCCTCTCTTTATCTAGCTTCTTTTGAGATTTTGCTTCTGTTTTGTGGTTGAGCAATTTAACTCAGGTGACTGGAGAAGTTATCCTGTTTGTGGTCTACTGAGCTTCTTTCATCTGTGTGCAAACATCTTTCATTAGTTTTGAAAATTCTTTTGACATGTTCTCTGTAAAGGTTGTGTTAGCCCATTCTTTCTCTTTTTACTTTCTAGAAATCTGGCCATATTTATGGGAGACCTATTTACTATGTTCCTCACTTTTCTAGTATCTATTTCAGTATTTTACATTTTTTTCCTCTTGATTTTTTTGTGTGTGTGTTTGTGTTTTCTACTGACCTAGCTACCATTTCACTAATCCTGTTTTCAGCTCTTAAATCTACCAAAACATTCACATTTATCATGTTTAATATGTCAACTTTAGAACTTCTACTGATTGCTAGTGTGTGTTAATCATAATTATTTTAAAGTCTTTGACATGTAATACTAATTTCTGAAATATATTGGTTCTGTTTCTATTGGTTCACTTCTCTTTCTGTCACATTGAGAAGTCTCTTTCCCATGCTGAATAAATTTTGATTCAATGATTGCTACTGAATATTTTATTCTAAATAGGAGACAACAAATAATATTAGATAGAGTTTCCCTTTGTGAAGACATATTTTTTCTGGGCTTTTTCTTCTTGAGCTATTATGAATTTATTGAGAAAATTGCAAGTTTACTAATATAAACTAGAATTAAATCACCTTATAATTTTCAGCTGTAGCATTTACTACCCCTAAAATCAATAGCAAGTTGTTTACTGACTCTTTGTCTCAGATTTTGTGAAGTATAAAATTCGTACAATGATATTACATGTCTGTTATTCTTCTAGTTATTGACACAATATCTGTAAGGTACTTAGAATGGTTTGTGGCATGTAGGCAAGATCATATAAGTGTTATCTTTTAATCTTCTTTACCCTAAACTTTTGCAATATATTCTATATTTAGTCTTTCATTATTGACAGTAGATATTTTAGTATTCCTACTAAGCTTAATAGATTTGAAGGTTAGCCAATTTTTTACTATCTGGCCAAACAATATAAGGACGTAAGATTTAATATAAAACAAAACAAAAAACCTTAGCTGTCATCACCTTTTCCTTCTTCGTGATGCTATTTTTCCAGGAAATAAATTCTTCTTTTGAAATATATATATTATATATTATAATCAATTTACACAGTTTGTTTATGCCAACACACACATACACATGTGTTTAATTCTCGGAAATTTGTTTGGCATATAAGCAATTCTAGCGTCATTATTTTCCTTAAGTTTTGGATGTTTATTTAAAACTTCATGGTCTCTTGGTTTTAATTGTCACCTTTATTTTGTGTAGAAATATACTTTTTTATAATTTGTATGAATTAATTCCAATGCCTGAAATTGAGAGTATCCATTCTGCTTTTTATTTCTTTTTTTTAAATTTATATTAACTAAGAGGTTATCTATGGAAATTGTCTGAAGTCTGGATGGCTGAGGGTTCATTACTCTGCCTTGAGTCTCTGTTTTTTTATTTCAGTGCCATGAAGCTTCTTTCCACCTGGACCACTTTTTTTTAATGTTTTGTCCTGAGATTTGACAGCTCCGGAGAAAAGTATAAATCCAAACCAGTAATGCATGGACATTAACCGATTGTCATGAATTCTATTTTTTTTTTTTTTTTTGAGACAGAGTCTCACTATGTTGCCTTAGGTAGAGTGCTGTGGCATTACAGCTGACAGTAACTTCAAACTCTTGGGCTTAAGCAATACTCTTGCCTCAGGTTCCCAAGTAGCTAGGACTATAGGTGCCTGCCACAATGCCTGGCTATCTTTTCATTTCAGTTGTCATTGTTATTTGGCAGTCCCAGGTTGGGTTCAAACCAGCCAGCTCTAGTGTATGTGACTGGCATCCTAGATGCTGAGCTATAAGCGTCAAGCCACTGATTGTCATGAATTCTTAAATGAGGTATTTTGTTGTTGTTTTTAACTCCTAAGTCAAAGCCTAGATAGACTGATCTAAAAATGTTTGTGTTTTGTTTGTCTTATTGACTCTAAAATTCTGTAGTGGTTGTAGCTTTTCAATAATCCTAATTTAATGAACATATCTATGTTCTAGCTTCCCATCTCGTGATCATCATCATTGTTCTCCCATCTTCCACTTAGATGATTATCTGTGAAGCTCTAAGTCACCTTTGGGGAGAGCTGCAGGCCTCTACACCTATAAAACACAAGCCCGCAATGTGAGAAGACAGTGGTCCTCTGTAAACATGAGATGATATTATTAAAACAGTGTATACTACCATATATGTTGATATAACAGGTTTAGACATCCATTGAACATATTATTGATTAACCTTCTGGGTTCTTACACAGATTTCTAGCATTCAGTTTAGAAACCTATTGGTCATTTTTCTCTCTCTCTCTCTCTAAAGAGCCAAAAATTAAACCAGGTATCATGGCAAAATACCAGACCACTGGTTGGTATGTTTTAGGCTAGAGATGGAGTCCTCATAGGAAAGGACTAAAGCTGAGCTGACAAAGGAACATGCAATGAATGAGGCTCACATTTGAGGTTTGATATGTTCAAATGGAATTCTGGCTCTGGGAAGTTGAGCAAGAGTAACCAGAGATTAGCTGAAATTATTTCTTTTTTAAAGTTTATTATGTATTTCAAAAAATGCTGAGAAGCAGTCTGAAACTTTTTAGCTTCTTACAGTCTGAAACTCTATGACTAGCAGTTCTGGTTTTATTGATTTAATTCCCTGAAGTATAAATCAATTTTTTTTCACTTACATTAACTCTTACTATTGAGGTTTTTACCTTGGGGCCTGGAAAGATAAAATTCTCTTGGAAAATTCAAAATTCCTATAAATTGATATAGATAATCAGAATCCATTTATTCAAATTTCTTTAAGGAAATTTCCCCATCCTTTCAAGACAAAGATAATAATTATTCATAAATTATGTTTAGACTAAACTCAACAAAATATCAAATGCTATATAAAATAAGAACACTAACTAAGAACAGTAGTGGTGACTCACACCTGTAATCCTAGCACTCTGGGAGACCAAGGCGGGTGGATCCCTTGAGTTCAGGAGTTTGAGACCAAGCCTAAGGAAGAATAAGACCCCGTCTCTACTAAAAATAGAAAAATTAGCCAGATGTTGTAGCAGGTGCCTGTAGCCCCACCTACTTGGGAGGCTGATGCAGGAGGATCCTACAAGCCCAAGAGTTTGAGCAAGGTTGCTATGATTTAGGCTGATGCCATGGTATTCTAGCCTGGGCACCAGAATGAGACCCTGTCTAGAAAGGAACACACAAACAAACAAATCAAACACTTAGCTAAAATCAGTAATGATGTTTACTTAGCAAACAATTTCCTGTTAAACAATTCTTTGGATAAAGCCACCTTCACATCCTTATTCCTCAGACTGTAGATCATGGGGTTCAACATGGGGATCACAGTGGTATAAAATACAGCAACCATTTTTCCCTGCTCCACAGACTCTTCTGATGGTGCTCTGAGGTACATAAGGAAAAGAGCTACATAGAATATAGTGACAGCTGTCAGATGGGAGCCACAGGTAGAGAAAGCTTTGCGCCTACCATCTGTAGAGCGGATCCTCAGAGTGGCAGGGAATATGTGAATATAGGAAATGAGGATGATAAGGAGAGAATAGGTGAAATTGAAACCAGCCACAACAAACATGGACAACTCTTTGTTGTAAGTGTCAGAACAAGCGAGCTTAATCAGTGGAGGGTCAGCACAGTAGAAGTGGTTAATTTCATTGTGGCCACAGAAGGACAGGTTGTAGGTCCACATGGTTTCCATCAGGCCAGTAAGGGCTCCATACACATAAGGCACAGAGACAAGGGCCACACACACAGTCCTGGACATTTTGCTGCCATAGAACAGAGGGTTGCAGATGGCCATGTACCGATCAAAGGCCATCACCGCCAGAATATAGATCTCAACATGGACCAAGGCAATGAAAAGGTAACACTGCACCAGACAAGCAGGGTAGGAGATGGATTTCTTCTCAAAGAGGAAAATCTCCAGCATCTTTGGAGTCACATTGGAGGAGAAACAGAGATCCACAAAGGACAAATGGCTCAGGAAAAAGTACATGGGGGTGTGGAGCCGGGTGTTGACCTGGACCAATACAATCATACCCAGGTTCCCTGCCACCGTGACCATGTAAACTGCCAGAAAGAGCACGAAGAAGAAAACCTGTAATTCTAGCCGATTGGTCAATCCCAGGAGAATGAACTCAGTCACCAAGGTGAAGTTTTTTCTCATGATTTCCTTCAAAGGAAAATTAAAACACTGGGTCAGTTCTGAACTTATTTAAATGGCAAAACTGTCATATTTTCTTAAAGCATTGCTATGCTTCATCTTCTTCATTTTTTATTATTTTCTATGACTTTGCTTTATTTCAGAAAACACTAGTGGTTTAATTGAAGGAGGATCTAATTAAAAATTAGTAATCACTGTCAACTGGCTTCTGGGTCTGTGTCACTACTCAGCTTGAGACCTCTGTCTTTTAGTTCATTCTTTGTATAATACAAAGTGTCAGTGTGTCTTATTTTAAATTGACTAGCTCTTTTCTTTAAGGGGAAAGATGGAAGAAATGAGAAATATCTTAAAAGTGGGACAATTAAAAACCTCGTGAGAAAACTTTCAGAAAGCCTTTTAACATTCTTCAGTTAAGTTAATGCAATTTACAGATGCCAATTTTTCATAGTAGCTGACCTGAATTAGAGAAATGGCTATGCCCAGCATGCTAGTTTTAAGTGTGAAAACGGAGGTCGAAGAGCAAAGAGATCACCCAGAACACAGACAGAGCCTCACCACCTTGCCTAGAACCAGGTAAATGTTTCTTCTTCAAACATCAGAGGCTGAGCTGGTCTTCATGGAGCAGCACAATGAATAAACAAATAAATAAATGAGTACAATCTCTCTTTTTGTTTTGTTTATTCTCAAACTAGATTTGCTGTGGGCAAAGAGTAGCTTCTGGCCACAGAAGGTAATGAAAGGGGAGAGTGGAATTTTCATAGGCTCCTCTCCCTTCCTCCTTTCTTGCTCCCACTACCGTTAGTGTGGATGCCGAGTGAGCTATCCTGGATGAAACAGATAGAGCCATTCTTTACAGATGGCAGAAAAACAAGAGTGAGTTAAACTGGAGCTCCTAAAATTTTAGTGAAGCCGAACTTACCTACCAGCTCAGAGTTTTATATAAAAGAGAAATGGACTTTTAACTTTGTTAAGCAAAGTTTTGCTATTTTGTTTTGTTTTCTACAAAACTGAAGCCATTATCTGATTAATACAAGCATTCTAAGGTCCACACTTAAGATTACTATAAGTCTGACTGCCATATAAGATACAACTCTATGAAATTACCATTATTTGTTAGCATTTAATTAGTTTCTTAGGAGTTATACCCAAGGACTATCGGATGGCTTGAAAAGCGTGATGATGAAACTTAGGCAATGTTGATGTTAGCCACTTGAGACCTTTGCACATTGCCTCCAACCTCTTTTTCATCCATCCCCTCCCATTTAGAAATTCGGAATCTTCACAAATATGTAAACACAGAAGGCACTATGTATTGTAACTCCATGGAAAGCTGAATAAAGATAAATATTTATTGCAAAAAAGAATAAAAAGTAAAGTATACACATGAAATGCGTCCTTTCTATTTCTTACCATCCCTCAGATTCACTATACCTCCCTGCTTTCTCTTATTTCTTCCTTCTTCTATCTTCTCTCTCCTCCTCTCCTGAAATGACTTCAGAAACACTGCAATACTGCTCTCCACTTTATTCTGGGGTGTTCTCCTTTTATGGGCTTCTCATTACAAGCTCAACTCTAGCTCTGTCTTTGCCTAGTGAACACATTAAGGTGTTTTGCAAAACTGAAAGTCTTTTTTTTTTTTTTATGCAGTTTTTGGCTGGGACTGGGTTTGAATCCACCACCTCCGGCATATGGGCCGGTGCCCTACTCCCTGAGCCACAGGCGATAGGGATCATCATCTTTAGAAAGATGGTGAATTGATAACTCTCCTTGTCTCTTTTCCTTTTCCCCTCTCTCCCCTCCTGACTGACTGCAGAGTCTCTCTGACTGTGTATGTTATGTACATACACAGAGTGGTATTATATACACAGATGCACATGTGTGCATAGATATATACATGTATGCACATATAGATGGATATACTTTTTGTTTTAGTGTGGATGCATATATTTTTATGAGGATTGGGTAATAGGATGCCTCTATCATTTTCTCATCTCCTACCAGAGAGCACTGGAACACCATCTTACACTCTCCTATATGTTCATCCCCTACCCTTACATCCTACCCTCTATGAAAATGATTTGCTAGGAGATTAGGCCTTTCAAAACATTAAAAATTATTTTTAGCTAATTTTTTTCAACATCTTCAGTACTGTTATTTATCTCACAAAACCAACTCAAAGTTTTTGGAATTTGGACCTAAAAAAATTACATCTATGACTAGGTGCCCCTTGCTGAGCTGGTATTCTTAACGCTTTGAAAGGCCAAAGCTGAAAGGTTGCTCGAGGCCAGAAGTTCAGACCAGCTTGAGCTATGCAGTGAGATCTTGTCTCTACCAAAAAATAAACCAACAAACAGGTGAATGGATACATAAATAAATAGAAGGAAAAAAGAAAGACCAGCTGGCTGTATCGGTACATGTCTATAATCCCTCCTACTTAGGTGACTGAGGCAGGAGGATTGCTTGAGCCTGGGAGTTTGAGTTTGCAGTCAGCTATTATGAGGCTACTGCACCGTAGCCCACACAACAAAGTAAGACTCTGTCTCAAAGAGAAACAAAAATAAAACAAAGCATAAAACTGAAAAACAAACAATTACAATTATGCTACATATTAGCTCTACAATTTCAGAAAACTTAGTTAACTGCCAGGCATATTAATCTTCTTACCTTAAAATATTGTTGAAGAGAAATTCCTTGAGAATAACAAGTTATATATAAAGATCAGATAACATACGAGGTACCTAAAGCTATGAGAAAATGTACTTTCTTCCTCCCCTTGTTTAATCTTTAGACAAAATACAAATCCTCAGATTTTGCGCCTTGGTACTTCACAGACACACAGCCAGATTCCTTTCAGTGTGGTCATTTAACTACTTATAATCATGCACTCATTTCTGCCTAATAAGTATTTGGATTCCAGGTATCAATAATAGTTCTTTGCCTAGTTGCTAACAATTCAAAATAGACAGCTCTACATATAAAGAGGTAGGAAAACCAATGGGCCTTTAAGAATAATAACGAAGGAAAATTTTGCTTGTCTTTATAAAGTTTATTGCCTTCCCCTAATGTATTAAAAAACATCATGACAAAACAATCAACTCTTCCAATTACAAATTCCCTAAAGACAGGTCGAGGGCTTTTAACATGGGAGTTAAAAATGGTTTAAGTGTATCTTCTATGCCAACTTCATCTCTCTTGCTAATGGCTCTACCCTCTACTCCCTGCCAACATGTCCTGTTTTAGATTGATTAGCTTCTACCTCACTATCGCTATTACTCAGCAGAAAGGGCTGCATTTTATAGAAAGCATATTACTGGTTCGCTACACTTGGCCAGCAAAGCAGCAAAAGCGTATCTGATCACACTGTGTTACTGCAGTGTCATTCCATTTCGTGAAAAATTAAATTGTGGCTATTGTTTGCTTATCTTGCATTGTTTGTTTTTTTTAGGAACATCTAAGACATAAATGACTACAATTAAAGAAATACGAATAATTCAAATGATTGCTATATATTCTTTATTTTCCGAAACCATGATGTACAGTTGTCAAATTTTTTGGTGATAAAGCATTTTTTAATATATGTGATTCATAAATTAATCAATGTTTATAAACTCAACATATTGAGCATTTTTCACATAGAATTTTATTGGAAATTCATTAAAAATCGAAGTAAATGTTATTAATCTCCCATTTTATGTTAAAAGACCTGAGCTTTAGTGAGAATAATCAATTTTTCCAAATGTAATAAGCAAATGAGTAAACTGGCAGATAATGAAACTCAGATCTACAAATCTATTTTTAGTCACTAACATACATGCCTTCTTTTGGTGTTAGTTCATCTCGTTTTATGATTAAATGTTCACTACCAGGAATTAAAATGTCTTTATTTTCCATGTACTTGGAATCAATGCCAGACAAGTTCATTATAACATTTAACAGGAGAGAAAATCAAGTAAAGTGACTTTAGTTGCACTGAGTATTTCTGCTTTTATAGGCTAGTTGTCTGGCAATTTTAACCCAGTCACTTTCCTGCAGTTTCTGCATCTTTAAAATGTATGAATGTCTACTACAGAAAATCCTAGGCCACTTCTATTTTAAAACCAAACACATATTTAGGTATCTTATGCAGGGGTTTAGGATAATTTACTCTCCCAGAAAGCTTATAGGAACTTAGCTACTGAGCAAAAACTTGGTGGATAAGGACAGATTTATTATCATGCAGTTCAGGACCTTATAACAGGGAATTGGGTGGTACAACACCAAACCTCTACAGAAAAGAAGCAGCAGTAAGGTGGGGGGGAGGATGGAAAAGTTAAATAACAAATTAATATAGTTCTCTTAAAATTACTTCCTAGATGAAAGGAGAGAGACAGAAATTTGGATAGAAATAAAAATGGCCTGAGGGGGAGACTGTCACTTGCTAGACTGATAATAATTCCAAGTTGTGCAGTCCTCCCCACCCACACACATACCCTGCTTTGTTAAAATAAGATATTTGCTCTCCACAGAATCCTTCTCTCTCAAGTGCTTGATGAAGAATGTTCGGTAGGAAACATTCTCTTCAAGTCACTAAGCACATTAAAAAGGGTTCATGTTTCCTTATATGCCACAGTCTGCTTTATGATGCTGTGACAAAATGCCACAGGCTAGGTAATTTATAATAAATAGAAATTTATTTGCCTCGTGATTCTGGAAACTTGAAAGCCCAAGAGCATAGGGCTGGCATCTGATTAGGGCCTTCTTGTTGTGTCATCCCATGGAGAAAAGTGGAAGATAAGCGAGAGCAAGGGTGAGAAAACAATTTATCTCAAGTTTTTTTTTATAACTGTCATTAATTCATTTACGGATTTAGGCTAAAACTCCCCCCCCCTCCACAAGGCCCTACACAGTGAAGGGCCCAAACACAGTGATGTTTTGATCTCCTGGAATTAGCATCATTTAGAGTCAGTGTCCAGTAGTCCTCAAAAGTGTGATCATTTCCTTTTCCCCAGGTGAAAGGCCTTAAGTTCCTATGGGACACAGTGGTGTGTGACATCCTTCCAGGAAAGGATGATCTCTCTCCTTCATCCCAGGAATTCTGAGTCTTTAAACAGTCTCACATCTGGGAATTGATTGAGGGGTTATCACTCTCTTCTTTTATGATTCAAGTTAGACTTTTGTTGACTTGACCTAGCAATTTTATGCTTATAAAGATAAAATAAAAATTTAACAGGGGTCCCATCTATTTTACTTCCAGGAACACCATATTAACCAGCAAATGCCATAGTCCCATACAGGTCCAGTTGCTGCTTGGAGTCTGCTGTCCATTATGGTGACAACACCTTGGCCTCTTCCAGACCAAGATCAATTTACTACCATCACATTTTTGCTTTTCAGTCGTGTAGCTGTGATTCCCATAATAACGTCTGACCAAGAGAGTGGAGCAATCATGCAGCTCTTCCAGAATGCCAGGGCTTCCCATTCAAGTTTATTTATCAAAGTATTGGTGAAAGATTTGTCTTCTAAACTCTCCCAGTGTGGGTGAGTCTGTCTTAAGTGGCAAGTTCACCCTTGTATTTAACCTCCTGAATCTTTTGAATCCATCCTCTGTGGTAAGCCAAGGGAACTTAGGCTTTTCCAGATTACTCATAGTGAACCATCTTTTGATCCATGTTTCAGCCAAACAACCAAACTGGTGTTTGGTAGAGCTTTCATTAATTCCTCAAGCCATGATATTAAATGCAGAATCTCTCTTTAGTGAGTTCAAGTCCATAAATTCAGCAGATGTAACTTTATATGTTTGTTTCACCATTATCCTACACCTTTCATGTCTATTTCCACACATGCTGCCTGCAGCTGTGCTGTCGAAAGCACTCCCCTAATTTCCTTATGAGCTGAACACAGGGGTCAAACTCTGCCAATTTCCATTTTTTTCCTCGTAAGGTTAAGACAGTAATAGGCCTCACATGACATATCCTAGAACACAGGGATGCTGGAGGGCTGTCTGCCTTCTTCTCTTTCATCAGTGGGAGAAAGTTTAGACTCGGGCTTCCTTTTAGTGTGGTCCTCTGCCAGGCTGGGGAAGAAGCAACACAGTCAAAGTGAAGCTGCTCTTCTTAAACGTCTAATGTGACTTTCTAAATTTTTGTGTTCTAAGACTCCAAAAGTGTGAGTCACCTCACCTCTGTGTTATGGAGTTTTTATATGGGCACTCTGTTCTGTAGGAAGTAGATAATTGATAAATATGTCATATGGTCTAGACTTGGGAGTCTCCTATTCTCCCATCTTGCTCTAGAACAGGTTTTTAAATCTTTACTACTCTCTACTTTCATATTTAAATTCCAACATTAATAAATAAAATAACCTGCAGTTTTATATCCTGGCATCTGAACTATCTGGGAAATATAGAATTTTGTTTGCTTGACTTCTTAATTATGACAGCAATAATTGTTTGTCCTGCAAAATTTGGACATAGCTATTAATATTAGGTTTTACTTCTTATTCCCAGTACATACAGGTTAATATAATATATATAGATGTGAACATTATTTTTCATAAATTTCTATGTAAAATGATTTTCCTTTTCCTCACTAGGAACATCACTATTTTAATGGCTATCCTACACTCTGATACAAAATATTTCTCCCACACTTCACACTTTCCTTCATGGTCAGAGCCTTCAAATCCTTCAACCATTCTAGTTATTTACAGTCAAGTTTCCATCTGTGTGTGGATGCCTAGATGCCTAGG
Source organism: Arctocebus calabarensis (assembly GCA_963573935.1). Lineage (NCBI taxonomy): Eukaryota > Metazoa > Chordata > Mammalia > Primates > Lorisidae > Arctocebus > Arctocebus calabarensis. The sequence continues at coordinate 18,678 of CAUYON010112915.1, forward strand.
CCATTCCACTTATTAAATGCAGGCAGTTCTCAGGCGGTGCCTGTGGCTCAGTGCATAAGGCGCCAGCCCCCTATACAGAGGGTAGCAGGTTCAAACCTGGTTTCAGCCAAACTGCAACAAAAAATGGATGTCGTGGTGGTCACCTGTACTCTCAGCTATGCGGGAGGCTGAGGCTAAAGAATTACTTAAGCCCAAGAGTTGGAGGTTGCTGTGAGCGGTGAGGCCACGGCTCTCTACTGAGGGCAACATAGTGAGACTCTGTTCTCAAAAAAAAAGACAAATCATCACATACTTCATGAGTCCGTGCAGGTAACATTCTTAAAATGACAACATGGTAGGGATGTAAAGCAGATTAATGGATGCCATGACTTGGAGATGCTAACAAGCGTGTGTGATTATAAAGGGGAAGAGCATAAGGGACATCTCCACAGTGATGGAATCATTCTGTATCCTGCCTGCAGTGGTGGCGCTGCATACTCTTCAGATACAAATCTCAAAGACCAGGTGGCGCCTGTGACTCAAGGAGTGGGGCCCAGGCCCCACATACTAAGGGTGACGGGTTCAAACACAGCCCCAAAAACTTCAAAAAAAAAAAAAAAATCTCAAAGACCTATAAACATATTGGGCCAATATCAAACTCCTGGTTCTGTTACTGTACTAGTTACATAAGATGAAAACAACTGGAAAAAAAAATAAAAAAGGGCATACAAGATCTCTCTGTACTACCTGCCTATGCATCTGTAATTATTTCAAAATAAAAGATAACTATATTTTTAATTCTATATACACGTGTGTGTATGTATATATGTATAGTATATACATAAAAGGTAGTTTTGCTGTCTATGCAAGTTTGGGTTTTGCTTTCTATGCAAGGCATCTTCATGGAAACAGGAACATCGGACCAGGAGAAACGCATGTTAAGGACAATGAAATGGTGGGTGTTCTCCTTCTTCTTGTTTCACAGAAAGTTTCTTTGCAACAATAATACTAAGGGAAAGGAAGATGGGAGTGGATGAACTTAGCAACTTCTCAGAACGATACCTCCACAGATAATCAGATCACAAAAATTAATGATGTTGTAACAGGAGAAAAAAAAAATCAGAAAAGCCACCGTGACTTTAAATCTGTAATGTCTTAGACATTATAGAGGTGTCTTAGACACCTTAGACATCTGAGGTGTCTTGATCACCTCATAAAATGCTGGAAAATAAAATAAAAGGGTGTTACCACAATGACCAGTCCTTTGAACAATGTACCAATTGAAGGATGGATTATATAATTTCTACAACAAAGACATTTCCTGAAAAGAAAGGAAAGAGAAAGTAAGCACAGTCCTAAATATATGACTGCGTTTGAACACCAAATAACCAAATCCGCTTGATTAATCACCCCCATCCGCCCACCCCCGAAAACCCACTCCCCAAAATTCCTTTAAGTTGCATTTCTCTCTAATCTTTCATATTTAAACATTACTTTCATATTCAAAATATGGCCTGTCACCTTTACCGTTCTTAAGAAAATACATTTCTGTGATTAAATAACTATGTGGTAAGCATCTGTGTGCCAGAAAGTATACTAAGTCTTAAAGAAAAATTAGAAAGCAAGTCTGTTTAAAAATTTAACCAAAATAAACAAACATAACATAAAATTCACTGTTATTAATTCCCTAACCAAAATAACAATTTCAGTTTGAAGTTGCCATACTGATTGACATTAAAGGAAAACAGGATGAGAAATTTGATACTGACTTTCATGTTTCATATAGTTGCTTAAAATATAAATCTTGCAGGGGAGACTTATGGATAAAGAGACCTAAAACCCCAATTCTGGGTAGGCGTGGTGGCTCACGCCTATATTCCTAGCATTCTGGGAGGCCGAGGCAGGTGGATAGCTTGAGCTCACCAGTTTCAAACCAGCCTGAGCAAAAGCAAAACCCCATTGCTACTAAAAAATGAAAAAAGTGAGGCAAGAGAATCGCTTGAGGCCAAGATTTTGAGGTTGCCATGAGCTATGATGGCACCGTACTCTACTGAGATAACAAAATGTTATTCTGTCTCAAAACAAAACAAAAAGTAGCCTTCTTCTAATACTTTTTTGCCATCTTCCAGGATGAAGGCCCAGTAACTTCACTCATCAATTACACAATGACTTTGTGATGAATGGTGCACCCTGATGTCATTCAGTGTGTGTCTTCAGCCAGAGACACTACAAACCCAAACTTCTAGGCAGGCCCTATACGCTTGAGTTTATCTATGAGTCTCACGTGGTTAGCAACACAATCCAATCTAATGACACTCTTAAAGCACTAAAACTATTCAGGTTGCAATTCTAATATAGTCACCCATTTGGAACAGCAATCAACTTTCAAACAGTACAAGAGAGTGACCAGTGACCAGAAACAGGAATGTATAATAATTTCAGGTAGGAAAAGAATCAAAGTAAAATTTGGTGCAAGCTGATTATGCATGGTTAAACTTACAATGTAGTTAGACAATAAGTTAAATAATATTGTTAGCCAATCACCAGAGAGGTGTCTGATTAAGTGGCAGCAAACAAAATAGAGAATAAATGAAAATTACGATCAAGAAGAGTAGACTTAAAGAGAGCACAGGTAAAACACTTAAAGAACCAAGGTCAACATGGCAGAAACAAGTGACAAATCCAACTGTCTAAGTTACAATGGCCAATATATAACAAGTGGATAAAACTTTTTTTCTTTTTTGGAGAGAGAGCCTCAAGCTGTCACCCTGGATAGAGTACAGTGGCATCACAATGCATAGCAACCTCCAATTCCTGGGCTCAAGTGAGTCTCCTGCCTCCGCCTCCCAAGTAGCTGGGACTATAGGCGCCCACCACAACGCCTGGCCATTTTTTGGTTGCAGCTGTCATTGTTGTTTGGTGGGCCCAGGCAGGATTCGAACCCGCTAGCTCAGGTGTACGTGGCTGGTGCCTTGGCCCGTTGAGCCACAGGCACCGAGCTGCAACTGGATAATACTTAAGGATAATACTTAAAAAGCCTGTAACTGCATTTTCCAATGACTTGGATTAAAATATAAACAAAAATCAGCTTTAGAAATCTAACTACACCAGATGTACATGTTTATTTTAATTCACTCAATTAATGTGTAATTTATGCCTACCCACGTGCTTCAGAGACAGCGGTGAGAGAAACTGACAAAAGTTCTTACATCTAAACCTCATCAATGATGTCAGAAGTCCTTGAAGTAGGAAGAGGGGTGCATTAGAATACTGGTCAAGGGATTGGCAAGGTCTGATTTGACATTTTAACAGCACCTGGTACCTATCGACTCCAGGTAAGCAAAAATCCTTTTGTCTCTAACAATGCAGCTCAACGTTCATATTGATAGTACTATATACATGAGAGTATTAATAAGAAACACAGAGGTTCCTTATTTATAATAATTTAATTCAGTGCCCTTATTGATCCCCTTACTTGACAAAGGCGAGACAGAGGACCAACATCAAAACCAAACCATGTTTCAACCAAGTGTGGTGGTTCATACCAGTAATCCTAGCACTCTGGCAGGCTGAAGTGGGTGGACTGCCTGAGTGCAGGAGTTCAAGACCAGCCTGAGCAAGAGAGATCTTAACCTCTAAAAATAGCCAGGTGTTGTGGCTGGCGCCTATAGTTCCAGCTACTTAGGAGACTGAGGCAAGAGAATCACTTGAGTTGGAGGTTGCTGTGAGTTCAGGGCAAAAGAAAAACAAAAAACTATGTTTCCCACTCTGAGCTTCTAATTTTTTTTCCACCATAATTTCTTTTGTAATTAGGCAGAAGTGCCATCTTCCAGTTTTCCTTTATGCATTACACATGTATTTATGGAAGTCTGCTAGTTATCTGGCAGAAGTGAATTACACACATGGGAGGAGGTGGCCCTCAAAGTCCACAACAAGCCACGGTGATTCAAAGAGTTGAGCTGTTTTATAAAAGAGGCAGGTACAAGGGAGGAGCATTTGATGAGCTTGAGTCATCAAGAAAGGTTTCCTAGAAGAAGCAAAGGCCAAGGAGAGATCCAAAAGACAAATGGTCAGTACAGGGAAGATAAGAAAAATACAACAGCAAGAGGCTTGGCACAAAATAAGTGATCACCCTAAGTGCATCATAGATACTAGAAGCTGCATCACCCTATAACATAAAAATTCCTAGTCTTATGAGTCTATGTAATGCTGGTAAACTACACTGTGGATAGTCAAGGGTCTTTCTCTAAATGATCCATTATTTCATCAAGTAGAAAAACCTCCGATTATAATCACACTAACCTATAAGTTGTGGTCTTTGGGAGCAGCAATTAGATAGGCCTTGTCCAAAAAGAGAGTTTATAATACAAATTAAAATAAAAATGATAAACCAGTTTAAGAAACCAGTTTCATACACTTCAGATGGCTTAATTAGCAAATTGTTTCAGGCAAGGCAGGATCCTATGTTAACCGGGGAGCAATTTCTGTAAAGGAGGGTTTTTCAACATCAGCGCCACTGACATTTGGGACAGAACAATTCCTTGTTGCAAGGGACCATTCTGTGCATCAAAGGATGTATAGCATCATCACTGGCCTTGACACAGTAGAAGCCAGCAGCAAGCCTCTCCTGCAGATCTGGATGACAACCCCAAATGTCTCCAGACATCACCAGATGTCCCTTGAGTGGCACTAAAAAAGACTGCAATAGGAAGGAAACCACAGACCTGTTAAAGAGCTTTTGAAGGAATACTAAGAAGAACTGAAACAAGACAAGGAATAACTGTTGCTGCCTCTAACCCATGACACTTACATCATTTAATATAGAAGCAGAAAAAGATCAGCTGCTCATGCATGTAATCCCAGCAACTTTGGAGGCTGAGGCAGGAGGATCATTTGAAGGCTAGGAGTTCAAGACCAGCCCCCTGGGAGGCAGAGGCAGGAGGATCACTTGAGCCCCCAAATTCAAGGTTGGAGATGTTAGAGTGAGCTATGACTGTGCCACTACACTCCAGCCTGGGTGACAGAGCAAGACCCTATCTTTAAAGAGAAAACAAAGAAACAACAACAACAACAAACAGAAAGAAATAAACCAAGAATTAGAAAAATAACAATGAAGAAAACCCAACTATTAGCCCGTTTTGCTAATCCTTAAACACAAATGGGCTCAATTCAATGACAAATTGTCACATTTAATGAACACAAGTGCTGCAGGGAGGAACTGGGACGAGAGCTTGAAAAGAGGAAAAAGAATGCACCTCACTCCCTGTTCCCTTTTTTTTCCACTGCCAAGGACACTGCTGCATCACCCTGGACAACTGAAAGATGGAGACCCAGGAGAGCAGACAGAATGAAGGACAGAAAGGAAGGACAGATCTCTGTGCATGCCACTTCCCACACTCTTCAGCTGTAAAAGACCTCCACGTACCAGGCAAGCCCTGGTCAACCCCAGAGAGAGGCCCAAGGCTGCAGGTGCTCAACAATACTCGAGAATATGTGCAGTCTTTTCTTTTAGTTAAAGAAATTAGCCCCCAGGGCCTTTCCTCTACTATATCTTCATGTGTAACATAAGTCAACTATCTTTCCCCAAAATTTCTACTACTCACTTAATCGACATTTTTCTCCATCTGTGGTAAGCCTTTATTGTTCGGTAGCAGGCAAAACAGCATAATGTTTCACGTATGGAATTTGTACCATTTGTGAAAGCTTTTGCAAGAGCAGAAGTGAAAATCCTTGCCTAAATTGAGCTTTAAAAATTTCTATGGCCTTTCAATAAGCCGGACAATGGCTGCTATCTGTACCGTTCATGAGGGATCCTGGGGGACAATTTCTGAAGCCAACAAAGCCATAACAGGTTAAGAATTCAATGCTGTTTCTCCCCTTTCAACTTAAGAACCAAAATCCAAATTCACAGTGCACATCATGATTCAGTGACTGCTCGAAATCAATAGCCTTGAATTCCATCCTTCCATTACAAATGGGAAAGGAGTAGATAAGGGCAGGGAATCAGGCCAAAAAGGTTATCAAAACCTTGCTCTAAAGTCCAATTCTACCCTGTGAGATCATCAATCTCTCTTAGGAGTCTCTGGAGTCCACTTCAATGCCTGCTACCTGCTTCCCAAGTCTCTGGCTGCTAATTGCTTAGGAAAAGTTACTAGTCACAGTAGCCCTGAAGTTGGAACACACGCTGCTGTTCAATGTACAATGAATTCCAAGTTGGCTGCTGTACTCAGGGATAGCGCCGCCACCACCACCACCACCCCACCCTCAAACTTCTGGGCTCAAGGGATCCTCTTGCCTCAGCCTCCTGAATAGCTGGGACTACAGAAGTCCGCCACGATGCCAGGCTACTTTTTCTATTTTTAGTAGAGATGGGATCTCACTCTTGTTCAGGCTGGTCTCAAACTCCTGACCTCAAGTAGTCTACCCACATCAGTCTCCCAGAGTGCTAGAAATATAGGTGTGAGCAACCACGGCCAGCCTGGAAGAAACTTACTAATAAAATAAATGATATCACTGATCTAAAAAATCCTTCCTTGAATGTAACAGGTCAATCAATAGCAAGAAGATGAAGTTGGAAGTTTCTAAATCTGACATGGTTTTCTCTTGAGTCTCACTTTTTGAAAAGCTATGTTTGGGTGAAACGGGAGCTTGATATAATACTGTAATACCTATAATAAAACACAAAACATCCCTTACAGTAACACCTACTAGTTATCCTTTGAGTACAAAAGTATACATACATAAATTTACTCATGGGAAAACACAAGAGTGATTTTGAGGCACAGACTCCTCAAGCTGTGTGTCTGCTTTTAACCATGAGAACTTGGACCTTAGTCTCCTCATCTGTAAAATGGGGGTACTAAACAGTATGTACCTCACAGGGCTATAGGCAGATTATAGACTGCATATAGGAAGCACTAAATAAAGTGTAACCATTACTATTATTACCACTTTTCTATTTTCATTTGGGCATTCAGAGATTAATCAGAAAAAAGACTTGTAAGGACTTTTGACTGAAGTGGCATAGAAATCTTTATAACATGTGATTCGAAGAAACAGTTACATAAAAAATGAGAAAGAGCTCTTTTCTCTTCCTTCCTCGTGTGTCTCTCTTTTCTCTTCCTTCTCCCGCATGTCTCGTGTGTGTGTGTGTGTGTGTGTGTGTGTGTGTGTGTCTCTCTCTCTCCCTCCTTTCTCTCTCTCTCTCCCTCCTTTCTCTCCCTTCTCTCTTTCTCCTCTCTTCTCCCATTTTTCTCTCTCTCTCCCCTCCTCCTTAATACTGCTCTGCAGCTTCCCCGCTAATAAAGACCTTTCGTACAAAAAAAAAAAAAAAAAAAGAAAGAAAAAGAACATAAAGGCATCTTTTACAGTAAGGGCTAGAATAGCTTAAAACAAACAAAGTCACCAAAATAGATTGCACAGTCAATGTCCTCAGGAAATTTTATTAAAAAATTAGACAACTACAGAACCTACATCGCTGACCACCTCCCTACACTGACCACCTCTTACAATGACCCAACTTTCATAGACCAGACACACACCACATGTACAATCAGTGCATCTGACCTAGTTCCTTACTTTGACCACCTCCATATGTTAACCTGCTTGTCACAGGCCCTTGGTTGGTCAACTTAACAGAAGTTTTATTGTATTTTACATGGTATAAGTACCTATTTTTCATTTAGCCCTAAAATGCTGTGAATATAGGACAATTCTTAACCCAACAATAATAGACAAAGAGAACACATATAAGAAGTGTAATGGGCTCGGTGCCTGTGGCTCAACGGGCTAAGGCACCAGCCACGTACACCTGAGCTGGCGGGTTCGAATCCAGCCCGGGCCCACCAAACAACAATAATGGCTGCAAACCAAAAAGATGGCCAGGCGTTGTGGCGGGCGCCTGTGGTCCCAGCTACTTGGGAGGCAGAGGCAGGAGACTCGCCTGAGCCCAGGAATTGGAGGTTGCGGTGAGCTGTGATGCCACTGCACTCTGTCCAGGGTGACAGCTTGAGGCTCTGTCTCAAAAAAAAAAAAAAAAAAAAGAAGTGTAATGATATCTTAAAGCTGCAGATGCTGGCACGGATGTGGAGCAAAGGGAACACTTTTATACTGCTGGTCGGACTGCAAACAAACACAACCATTTTGAAAGGAAGAATGGAGAATCCTCAAAGAACTCAAATTAGACCTCCTATTTGATACTGCAATCCCATATCCAGAAGAAAAAAAATCCTTTTATTATAAGGACATTTGCACTAAACTGTTTTTTTTTTTTGGGGGGGGGGTTGGTTTGTTTGTTTTGTTTCTTTGAGACAGAGTCTCACTATATTGCCCTTTGTAGAGCACAGTGGCGTCACAGCTCACAACAACCTCAAACTCTTGGGCTTAAGCAATTGATTCTCTTGCCTCAGCCTCCCAAGTAGCTGGGACTACAGGCTCCCACCACAATGCCCAGCTATTTTTTGGTTGCAGTTGTCATTATTGTTTAGCTGGCCTGGGCCAGGTTTAAACCCACCAGCCTCGGTGTATGTGGCTGGCACCATAACCATTGTACAACGGATGCCAAGCCTGCACTAGACAGTTTATCACCCTTAATTTATAATTGCCAAAATGTGGAAACTTCCTAAATGCTCACCAACCCCAGAATGTATTAACAAACTATGGTATATGTAGACTATGGAATACTATTCAGCTACTAAAAAGGATGGAGACATTACATCTTTTGTATTAACCCGGATAGAGGTGGAACACATTCTTCTTAGTAAAGAATCATAAGAATAAAGAAACAAAAATCCAATGTACTGTATTCTCACATGAAGGCAGTAGATGAGCTAATACAGGGCTAGGGAAGTAGGGGAATGAGGCAGTGGGAAGAGGGGAGGAAACGGGATGGGGGGGATCACGGTGTAAGGCATTCCTCTTGCGGGTAGGACACAATTATAACAGGGACTTTACCTGGCAAATGCAATCAGTGTAACCTAATTCTTTGTACCCTCAATGAATCCCAAACAATAAAAAAAAGAACTATAATAAGTATACTGTTTTCTTTATGAGGAGGGATCATAATTTGGTTATCTATTCATTGGTTCTTGCCTTAAATATTAATAATCCAAAACGCTTATGAAACAGACATTTTCCCCATAGGATAGATGATCTTTTGTTTTACTTTGCTTTGTAATAAGAAATTGATTTCTCTCTTCTAGTTGAGATACATTCTGGATAAACACCAAAATTGACTGTCTTACCAAGCTATCAGGACTCTGTGAATCAATTATTCATAAAGAAAAACCATAAAATTGCCACTAAACAGCACTTTAGAGTCTGAAACATACTTCTACAGGGTTCAAGATGACATTAGAACCTCAGCGTTGAGGCACAATCCCCAATTCTGGGGGAAAAAAGCAAAGAAACTACTCCCTAAAGAGTTATGAAGGAAGGTAATCCCTGGTGGCAGTGTACAGTGACTTCAGAGGCATTTCTGTGCTTCCTGAGATTGTGGGTGCCCTTACACAAAACACGTAACAGCACTGGGATCATCCCACCATGAGGAGGACCTCTCTATCCAATATGTCATTACGACCCACTTGTAACTACCACCCTAAACAGAGATAGTAGGGAGCTGCTGATCCATCTGTGGACTAAATAAATACAGAACTAGCACTTACTTCCTGAAGCTAGAGATTTATGTACCAAAAAAGAAAAAAATTAAAAACTACTGGTGGAAAACGAAGGTGGGCTTTATTCCATTTCTGATCTTGAGAGCACACTGGTGTAATCATTTGCCATCATCATTGGCTTCTTTTCTTTCTTTCCCTTTTTCAGTTTATCAACGTTCACTCCTCATCCTGTAAGCAGCCTCATTTCTTTTCTGGAAATGTGCACTCCCTCTCCTACAGGCATCACACAGTCACCGGTAGACAGGAGCTTGGGGCCAAGGGCCCAGGGCCCAGGGCCTTCCTCTACCCAACTCTGTAGAGCCAGGGGCAAGACTCATGATCAGGGCTTTGCCAAGTAGACAGTGTCCTCTTGACCCTGCAGATTCAGAATGAGCTCCTTGAGAAAAAACAGGGCCGGAGGTAATTTTCCCCTAGCAGAAGCCATACCGCTGGCCAGACCATTCCACCTAGGAGTGCACTGTCCTCCAGACCTCGGTTCCCGGCCTCTGCCATTTCTTGCCTATGACCAACAATGATTCTTCAAGTTGCCTCTCTATTCTGGGAGCTCTTGGTAACCTTCAAAAAAACTTAATTGGCCTAAGTTACCCAAATAGGGTTTTCGCTGTTTACAAACACACACATCCAAAGTGACCCACGTAAAGAAAAAGACAGTGATATATTTACCAGGGCAATGCCTAGGTATCAGTAATAAAAAATGTCAAAACGAGAGGGGCTACAAGAAGATATCTCATAATCTGTTACTTCTCTTTGCCATTAATGTAATTCAGAAGTAGGCATGTCTGAGATGGAGGGGCATTTTACATTGTGGGGGCTGGTATGGCACCACTGAAAAAATTAGAAAAAGGTACCCCTCCAGGCAAAAGGAGCTCTAACAGTGCAAGTACAAGATCTCTGTACAGGCTCGGCGCCAGTGGCTCAATGGGCTAAGGCGCCAGCCATGTACACCTGAGCTGGCGGGTTTGAATCCAGCCCAGACCCGCCAAACAACAATGCCGGCTGCAACCAAAAAATGGCCGGGCGTTGTGGCGGGCACCTGTAGTCCCAGCTTCTTGGGAGGCAGAGGCAGGAGACTCGCTTGAGCCTAGGAATTGGAGGTTGCTGTGAGCTGCGAGGCCACAGCACTCTATCCAGTGTGATAGCTTAAGGCTCTGTCTCAAAAAAAAAAAAAAAAAGATCTCTGTACAGAAAGTAAAAGGTAGACCCTTTCTGCAGGAACACCACTTGGGAAGAGGAACCTGGACCGAGTTTTAGCCCCTCTTTTACTTTACCCCTCATTCAGAGATCTTCCTACAGGAAGTCACCCACACAGCTGAATACACCTTGCTTCCACTGTCCTTCCATATTATGGCTCCATCTTCAGCATATAATGCAAACCATCGTGTTCACATTCCAGCCAACAGGAAAAAAGAAGAGATTAAAGACATACCCCTCTCCCACCATTTCCAGAACTTAAACCAAAACTTAAACCACAGCTACAAGGGAGGCTGGTGGTTGGTCTTTCTTTCTTGAAGCATAGAAAAATATGGCTTCTATTCTTGAGAAATAAGAGAGGACAATGCACAACCTCTAATCTCCTATCCGAGGTTCAGTTAACATACTGATTTACGACTAAAGGTAGGCTGTGGCCTCTCCTTGAGGTTTTAACAAGTGTGGCACAGTTGCCATCTCAACATAACATATTAATAGTCACAGAGTTCATACTTTAGAAAGCCAGAAAAGACTTACTCAAAGAGATTTTAGAGATCGTTCGGTTCAAATCTCTCATTTGGATATTAATGTTTCATAACATGTATCACTTTGCACATATATATAATGCTATATTTTTAAAATATGGCATTATCATTCATTTGTAACCTAGCAATCTCTTTGTTAATTATTACAACAAATGCTTTAATGCCTTTTTAACATTTAAATCACCCGTGCAATTAGCACAATGTCTAATAACAAATGGAAATGGGCACATAACTTTTGCAGGCCATTTACTGAGAGTGTAGATGCCTCATTGCCACATAATAGATAAGGTGACCACCTTCTGCGAACCAAAAATTGGGACATACTGCCTGTAACACACAGGAAGATGGTAACCACTGCCAAATGCTGAGGCCAGCATGTAAAATCTGGGACTCTATTTCACAAGTGTTACTGTACTAAATTTGAGAAAAGCTGTATTACACTAAATTTTGGGAGGAAATAAAAATTAGAGTAATCTGAATGCAAGGTCCACGGGGAAGGATTATTAATCTGTCTCAATCTCTATTGTAACCTCCTATTGCCTAGCAAAATGTCTGGTATGGAGAGAAGTTTAAAAATATTTGTTGTTTCAAAGAATCTGTCAAAACTCTGATAGGAGCTTAAAGCATGAAATGCAGACATCCATTCTAGGAATTTGTGAGACACTAGAAAATCAAAACAAAATATACGACAAAAAACATTGTGTACTCGGGGTGCAGACAGGATTCCTAAAGTTATTAATACAATGCCTATGAACCCTGGGAACATCAACCAGCTCATTCACTAATCGTATCACTTCCCACGGAGTTCCTAACTCAATAAATGTTAACACACTATTGATTATAAAGTCATATATGGAAGCTGCTATGTATGATTTTTCTAGGCATGATTTTGTAGTTTTGCTACAAATGTAAGTGTGGAAAACAAGATATTATTTTGGGATAGGGAAGAAGAGGTGTAAATGGATAGGACTTTTTAAAATTTTTAAATAAAGTCTCACTTTGTTGCCCACATTAGAGTGCCACAGCCTAGCTCACAGCAACCTCAAACTACCTACTGGGTTCAGGCAATCCTCATGTCTCAGCCTCCCAAGTAGCTAGGACTATAGGCTTCCACCACCATGCCTGGCTCATTTTTTAGTAAAGATGTGTCTTGCTCTTACTCAGGCTGGTCTTGACCTCTAGGGCTCAAGGGATCTACCCACCTCAGCCTCCTGGAGTGCTAGGATTAAAAGCATGAGCCACCATGCCTGACCTGGTGACTTTAGCAATGCTGCAGTATTTTTAAAAGTCTCTTAAGTAACTGTGAGACAATACTAGCATCAGTTGAATGTCTGGTATACTTTCCCTAGGTAAGAATTTTACGTAATTCAACTTTTAAAAGATAATTGATGGCAGGTAAACTAGAAGTAAAGTATTCCCCTCCTGCTAGCTATCCCCGGAAAGCAAGCTCTGCCGCAGCAGCCTCAGCTGCAAAAGGGAGACGACAGCAGCTGTGACACAGAGAGGCCGTGGGAAGGACACTGAATGGACTACCGGCCCAGACGTTCACGCACAGCGTACAGTTTTACTAATATCCTACTATGGGTATTTGCTTCCTTCTGACAGACTTTGTGAGAATCCAAACTCACCAGACCTTGAGACATTTTTTATTACTCTGTTTTATTTGTGTCCTTGGAGCAAGTCCCCACTAAGGTGGTTTAGAAGCAGCCACATGAAAAATAAGAAGTTTCCAAAACATCTTTCAGAAACCCTGACTAGTATTCTCCATTCGTAAGGTTTTTGTGCCCTAATGATTGACCAGTGTTGGGGTTTGAAAGGCACTAAGTGTCCTGAGGCTTCTGGAGACACCTCTGGAGGCAGATCACTGCTCCAGTGATGACTGTAAACCCTGAAGTGCCTCCACACTAGTAGAGAGGACTAACAATATTTAAGTTGCCCCAACATAGTGACTCAGTACTTTTTTTAGCGGACTTACATCACCAATTGGCTGTGAGAAGTATTAAAAGGACAGTCTTTTAGGGCGGCTCCTGTGGCTCAACGAGTAGGGCGCCGGCCCCATATACCAAAGGTGGCAGGTTCAAGCCCGGCCTCGGCTGAACTGCAAAACAAACAAAAAAAATAGCCGGGCGCTGTGGCGGGCGCCTGTAGTCCCAGCTACTCGGGAGGCTGAGGCAAGAGAATCGCCTAATCCCAAGAGCTGGAGGTTGCTGTGAGCAGTGTGAGGCCA